>JAPQWV010001653.1:0-78023 GCA_027422505.1 Craterostigma plantagineum
TTTTCTTGGTAACCATTTATACGTCGACACGTGGATGTTCCAAGGAAGTTTAACGTCGGCCAATGCATAGTCGGTGGTACTACCCCTTTTGATTCTAGGGACGCTGTAATTGGTTGTACCTTGTAAGTCCTTTTTCGTTGGATTTTTGTGTGAACTGTTCATTTTTCTCTCGTTCTTTACTTCAACTTCAATTGATGTAGTGTTTTTATTTCAATTATTAATTCTGTGTTCTACCTGAATTTTAGGTCAATCTATTAACTCTGTTTTCACGATAACATAACTCCTTTTTATTACTATTAAAAAAATATGTATAAAGCAATTTTGAAGGTTCAAAAAGAAAAAAAGAACTATGATAAGGCTATACTTAGAGTTAGATGATGAAGTAATCTAAAAATAGACTGTTCTTTGTTCATCAATAAATATAATAACGTTGAAAACACTTTCGTTGGAGTATAAACATTAGATTTATATCACATTCGATATATAAGATGTCATAACACGGGCCGTCTTCTTCGTATTCCTACGTGGGCCAAACCAATAGTCCTTGAATTTTATAGAAGAGGTCCAATATTCCACTAAGTTGAAGACTAGGTTACTTAATGTTTGGTTAGAAATGAGATCTAATAATATCCACTACTTTTGAAATCGTAGGTTAACACCAAACCAACGACCCATTTTCTAATTTAGTGGCGTGCCATGTTTTTATTGTGGTGAGGAATTAAACATCTTCAAAATCGATTAGTTTAAAAAATATCTGGTGACTGACATATTTGACCATATTTTAACCGATAGGCTACTAATTAATAACAAAGATTTCATCAAAATTAACTAGTTTCAGAAGCTTTCAGAGGACTATTACACGATATGAAGTATCCCTCAAAAGGTCTACATGGATGGACATAGGTAACTACTAAAGCCTTATATATGCATTAAGAATATGCTATTCTTCTTATCACCAAAAGAGCACGCCTGCATAGTCATTGTACAATTCGATGCAGCGTTTTAGCTTCCCCTTAATGTATATTGTGCCAAGCTTCACAATTTCAAAAGATGCTACTAAATATTATATATTAAAAACTAGGGTTGAGATTTTTTGGCTTGACAGATTGGGTTTTTGAATGCACTCCTTATTTTTTTTACGGTCCCCAGGTATCCCCACACGGCCCGACTATGGGCTACACACTCCAGAGATGGGACTAACTCTCAGGTCAGATGGATACGTCTTAACCCATCCGACAACGATTATCATGGGCCTTAGGCCCTTGGAGACTTCTCAAGGGAAATGTGAGAGGTGAGATTCGATCCATTGACCTCCTAGCCACATGACTTTTGATCCCTCTCCCTCAACCACTAGGCCAAGGGGTAATTGGCTTTTTGAATGCAATCCTTGATTGACTTGTTTTGTTACATGTTAACTTTAAATAGATTTGTTTTGCTTTTTCTTGAAATTTCCTCCTTGCCTCTTCATAATGTCTGTTGTATGGTTCGATCTATTGTGATCATGGGATATTATCTATATATGTCAAGGAGCCATAGCCCAGAAATGCTCGTTTTATCTGCTGTTGTATAGTTCGATTTTTTTCCTATTGTGATCATGGGATACTATGGTGATTTTTATCATCATTAACATTATCCATTCGTTCTCGATTCATTCAAATACAATGGATGATGAGAAAAAAGCTAATCAATTTTCTAGCATCTCTAGGCTTACGATTCACATATAAGCTCCTTTGGTTCTCCCCTCCGTTATCAAGCTAAGTGGGAAGGCTTCCCGAAAATGATAAGTCTTTGGGAATAATCATCAAGTCACACAATTGACTTGTCTTCTGCTTTGAACTTGAAGATTCATATACGTACATAGCATCAAGATAATTAAAAAAACAGAAAAGAAATTTGCTCACATGGAGCATTAAGGAAAGGGTTTTTTCACTTTTCGGATGGTGTAAAATGTGAAGAAAAGAAATTATGCTCAAATGGCCTTTTTTTCATTGAGCGATTGATCGCTTAGCAACCACCATCGATCTAATAATATAAGCTAATCATATCTTTCTCTTCTTTTTTTTCTTTGCCTATGACTCTCTAGAAAATTCTCTAAAAATGGCTTAATTAATTTAGTCTTAAGATCCGTACCATAATTTATTTGGAAAATACATTTCAGACGTTTAGAGTATGTTTCAACGTTTCGGATTGTCTGTGCACAACGGTGTTCCACCTCTGCGTTCCACCAATCATTTCCCGACAAGTGCTAAACCCAGTTGACCAACTGTACACTTGTCGTACTTGGGTTGGTGGACCAGATTGGAACACCGATATGGAACGGAGGATCCAATCTAATGTTTCAGTTATATTATAATTAGTACATTCTTTACTAATTTATAACTCATCATTTAACAACAAATCTGGGCACAAACAAAATGGCTGATTAGTGGCAAAACCCCTGAAAATAGAAGATTGATTAGTTTATTCAAATCAATACACGAAATATGCATACAGCTATACATTGTTATCAGACCATACGCATATGTGAGAATGTGTTTTGTTCTTGGCTTTGTACCTGCGTGTTTGTATTCTATAGGCGTTGTACATGCAAAACAACTAGCTAGCTAGGTCTATGATAATAAATAAAACCTTTATAGGTATCTATATATTATATAGGGTTTTATCACGAAAAAATATAAGGCAACGTCCCTCTCATACTCTCATTATAAACCAAATGACACTTCCATGCACCATCTAACAAAGACTATACTTTTCAAATTAACAGTCACGAGACTTCTGTCTTTTTGATGATGTTCTTTCATTCTAGTGAGAGAGAGAGAGAGAGAGAGAGAGAGAGAGATTTGAGGTTTTTTTATTGATAAAGGAAACAATAGAAAAAACAAATGGAAAAAAAAATGCGAAACCAAACCCCGTCACTCAACTACTATATATCAATCAATAACCACACTATCAGTTCCAAAACTAAAGTTCTTAGTTAGTTCTCTTCTACTGCATATATCTATCACCTCACATCAGATAATATTTGTTCTGTCTCTCACTGTCGGTTCCATGTATGTTTTTCATTTAGGCCTCACCCCACAAAATTTTAATAACCCCACTCTTATCGATCTTAAGTTTATATCAAGCTATATCGTAGCTACTTGTTCAATTATTTGATGTTTTGAAGCACTTTGGACCACGTTTTCTGTTGATGTTTAACTCTTTATTCCATATATGTTTTCGTGTTATTTATACATCTTTTATCCCTTTTTCTTTCCTAGGAGGCCTGGAGGGAATCCCTTAGACCTAAATAATTTGCCTGAAGATTATGCAAGAGATGGTAAAGAAGCCTCAGAAGACAGCTCTTCATCTGCTGGTATACGATTTTAACTTGTATTTTTTAAAAGTTGGTAAATTGAAAAAAAAACTTCAAGAAAAAAAGGAAAATTGTACTTCTGACAAAGATTTTAATTTCTGCGTTTCTTCTCTTTTCTCCGTGATCAACAAGGTTGTGTTAGAAATTCTGGTTTGGTGTGCCGTGTCTTTTTTTTTTTAATTGCCCTCCTTGTCTCTTACAGCTTCTTTCTAGGGTTTTTCTTGATTTTCACAAAACAAACCCTAAAAGTTCAAACATCAATACGGTGTCTAGAAAATCTTGTTGTCTGCGTACTGTTTATTTTTCTGAGATTTATCATCAGGGTAAGGGTTTTAGGCTTCTTAACTTACGACAAGTCTCATCAAAATAATTACTACTTTAATTGGTCGTCATAGTGACAGGAGGTTTCAGGAGAAAGAAAAACGGCTCCAAGGAAGGCAAAGACGATTCTGATAAGGTCTACGAGTGCAGATTTTGTTCCCTCAAGTTCTGCAAATCTCAAGCTCTTGGGGGACATATGAATCGCCATCGCCAAGGTTAAATCTTGTCATATCTTCATTCATATCTTGCGATGTCAAAATACCAATATTATATTGCAAAGTCAAGCAATCAACTGCATCTTTTCTGCAAACTTCAAATAGTGTTGCAAAACAGTACATGGATTTTAGCAAAGTTAGTTATATACATCAGGCACTCAAGTAATATAATTGTATCTGTATATACATATATATATATAATATATATATATCCTCCTTCTACATATATACTTTTGTATGTGTGTCTTTATGTGAATTTTACTTGGATCACCAATCAAAATTTTTTCTAGACTCTCCTTCAAAGTTTTTCATTGACAATCTTGCATCTTGTTCCCAGCAGGAAACACAGGTTTTTACTACTTCTTCTACCTAAAACCCGAGGCCTCATTTTAAATAATTTATGTTTTATCTTATTTAAGTGGATTATTGACATATATTTACTTACAAATATTTTTGCCAGAGAGGGAGACAGAACCTTGAACAAAGCTCGTCACCTGGTCTTCACTAATGACCTAGCACCTACTCATCACTTAGGTTACATGTCAAGGTAAAAACATACCTATTGATTTTCTTTTCTCTATTTCGTGTTGGTATCCCCTTTCAACATAGTCTATTTCAGACAAGTGTTAATACTTTCTAATCAAATAAAATTGAACAAATGTAGTGGTCAGCCAATACCACATGGATCTGCTTTTCATCATCAACAAACAAGAAACAGCAACATATGTGATCCTTCATTGCCAATTAGCAGATCACTCTACACATCAAGAATGTTTCCCAACAACAATCCACCACATTATCAGCCACCACCATTCATCTACTCAACCCATCCCACAAATGTTCAGCTTCCATACTCATCGCAGTATAACCATCAACCACCATTACCATCACAAGTCACTAATGATGGTTCTTACTTCATCGGCCATGCAATAAGCGAAGATCACACCAGCAATAACAACAAGAGATGTAATAACAATAACAGCTACATGTGTGTTGGTGCCCCGGTGGGGCCCGGGCTGGGGAGCAACAGTGGTAATGGCGGTGTTATTCAGCAGAGTCATGAAGAGGGTTTGAAGTGGGGTTGTAGGAGATAGAGAGAGATCGGCCACCGTATTATTACATATTCAGAAATTGGGTATCTTATCGTGACGATAATGTCTTAATTTGTGTTTTTTCCTTTTTGTTTTTCAATTTTTCTTGTTGAATGTAATGAATGGAAGTACTTGGGGGTTAAATGCTCTGCTGTGACACGGCACTCTCACTGAAAGAGACGGATATACATATGCGAACAAGAAGACAAATATGGACTTAAAGAAGAAGTAGTGTTTTGGAATTTTGTACTTGTTTGTGAATTGGGATCTTTCAAGGGCCTCTCAGATCATTGCTCACACATTAACATCAGGGTTTTGAACAAGCATATTGTACTGATTGGAGTGATCTGTGTTGTTATGTTGTCTCATATATATATATATATATATATATATATATATATATGTTTTTTTGTTAATTAAGTTTATGATGATTTACTTTTTCTTGTGGTTGCCTAGTGAAGCTACGTGCGAGGGATGTCATAGTATTGTAAAAGAAAAAGCTAGATGCAAGAGCCAAACCCTATTTTGATTGGAAATAATAAGTACGTTTTTAGCCAAACTTTCTGTATTGAGATAATTTGAACTCAAGGTTTATGTATTAACACGTTATTATGTTCAGTAAAATAATGTATTAGGGATATTGTTACTAATATGCGGTTGTATCATAATTAACTCGAAGTATACAGCAATCATATTTATGATATGCGATACATGAATATACTTTAGTTCACACTGAGACTGTGTTTGAGCGAACATTTATCACTTCCAATGAAAAACGATTAAAAGTTCGTGTTTGTTGATTCCACATTGATTTTGGAAGATCAACATTGACATGGCTTTGAAAAGATATCAAATATGATGATAGCTTAATTAGTTTAATGCATTAGGTCTTCACACCGTTTATAAGCTCGTAAAATGGAAAAGAGTGAAATGAGTCGGAAAAAAAACACAGAAAAAATAAAAGAGGAAGGTAAAAGTAAAAACCCTATCATGGTCCAATAGATATTCTTGAAATTCCAATTCCATATTATCAGACAGACAACTGGATCTGTCAAGATTTATATATTAAAATTAGTGTCTGATGGTTTAGGATAAGTCAGACAACATAAAATAACAAATAATAATAATGAATGGACTGTGAGAATAATATTTTGCAGAGTTAAAAGAAAATTACGGCCAAAAGCTGCGCCTAGAATTGCAAAATTAGTATGTCGATCGATGGACATATATATGCACTCTAATTGGGAGGTCAACTCACTCTTGTGTATTTATCAAAAGTCCCAAATCAGACTACGATTAAAGCCTACTTGCCCTACTTTTCTTAACACCGATGTTATGGATGGAAAAGAATTCAGCTCAACAATTTATTACAATACAACTTAAAACACAGTTATATTGATTCATTATTAATTTTTATGTATAAAAGAGAAATCTACATACCAATTACAACAGAAACACATTTCTCCTCAGCTCCCAAGACTGTCATAGTTTCATACTTCCAGAATATCGTTAAATGATTAATTCAACTAAAAGCTTAAGTTTACCGATAAAGTAATTTCATTTGTAAGATGCTCACGTTTTCTTTTCCTGCCATATAAAGCTGGATTTTTGTACTTACGGATGATCGTGATGATTCTTAGTTCATTATATGTTGGCATGAGCTTTGAGATAGAATGTAAATGAGAATTTCATATAATACTTGAGCTTGTGCATTATATTAAATTTTTTAAAAATTTCATCGAATTAGAAGAGGCCAATTTTTTAATGTACGGAAAAGACCTACTCTAAGAGCATCTCCCACCTCACAAGATTTTCTCAAAATTTCAACCCACTAGATCATATACATATCCACATAAAAAGAAATAAAATAAAATAAACACATCTATCTACGTACAGTTTCACTTCACTAGAGCACAACCAGAGAGAAGTAGGTGTTAGTCTTTATGTATGTCTCTCTTACAGACACAGACATACACGAAATTCAATAATCCCTTCATAAAAGTTGAAGTTAAAATCCCGAGATACCTATTATAAATGAAAGGAACAAGACTTGTTTAATTAGTCCTTCTTTTAAGGTACATACAATACATGTATGTACTCCACAAACATTATAGTAATTATTACTTTTATATAACAACAAAGTAGGGTTTTCGAAGTGGATCTTGACCTGCGGGATGATTCGTGTGTGTGTGTGCATCGTAGGCCATAATGCACTTATGTGGTAGAAAAAACATATTTCATTCAACTATAATATATATTATATATGTAAAAAAAAACGGAAAAGAAATTGCAATAATGCAATACGACAGCTGCATGCAGCAGCAAAAGTCGAAAGCCCTATGAGTTCTAGACTCAGATCAATAGAGTTACTATCTTTTGTTTTTAAGCAAGTTTAAAGCTGCTCTAATACAGTTTGGATTTTGAGAACATTGTGTTTGCTTTCCTTTATGAAAGGAGTGCATCACTTTTAAATTTTATATAATTTATTTCCAACACGCCCTTCACGTCTAAGCCCATTTCTTTATATCTAGCCTTACATGCAATTCTCATAAATGGGTGGTCATGAGGATTCATATCCAAGACCTGCGGGTCCCTAAGCTCTGATACCATGTTGAGTGACCACTTTTCCTAAAAGGTTACCCTAAAGGGAGTGCATCACTTTTTAATTTTATATAATTTATTTCCACACGCCCACTCACGTCTAAGCTGTTTTCTCTATTATCTAGCCTTACGTGTAACTCATAAATGGGTGGTCGTGAGGATTCTTACCCAGGACCTCCGGGTCCCTAAGCTTTGATACCATATTAAGTGACCAATTTTCCTAAAATGTTAACCCTGAAGGGAACGCATCACTTTTTAATTTTATATAATTTATTTCCAACATACCAGTTGTACAAGATTGAACATAAGGAATTAAGTAATGTAAAATATATATCTAGTAATAACTATGTATACTTAATGCACATACAAAATGGGCGCCAATAGAATACCAACTTAAGTACAAAAACTTTAGTCCTAAAATCTATATTTGCAATATAGATTTTAGGACTAAATATAGATTTTAGAATAAAATTTTTATACTTATATTGGTATATGATTGGCGCCCATTTTGTATGTGCACTTTTATACTCTTCTGCATCACTCACATGGACCACTTATACATAAATGCACATATTAATATGTATCATCTGAGTTATCTTAGAGAAGACACTTAATAAGATAATGTAATACCTCTTTTAATTAATAATCTTGTGACCACTAAATTTTATTAATTTGAAGAGATATTAATATATCAATAAATTAATAATTTATTAATTAAAATAAAAAATTAAATTCAGATTATTTAGTATTTAAAATATGTTTAATTGATTATATTCATGAATCAACAAATTCTTTGTAACTAATTAAATATACCCATGTACACATAAAATTTTTGTTGCAGGTAGAGAGCTCGACGTACGAACTCTTGGTTGCAATTAAAAAAGTTAGTGATGAAAATTCAATTAGATTTACGTTTTAAGAAAAAAAAAGTGACAATAGATTTATATTTTAGCATAATGGGTAGAAAATAACTCCAATCGTACTGCAAACCGAAACCAAAAATAGGTATTTAATGTTTTCTCTCACCTCAAAAACCAAATATGGGTTTGTACTGTTCATCTACCTAAATGTTTCTAACTCTTCCGAAAAGACCCCAGTTCAATAAATAATTTGTTTTTAACCCAAATGCTTTAGTTAGTCTATTATATTCTATTTATTTTATTCCATTAAAATTGCATGATACGTAAATAATGTTTAATATTGTAAACCTAATACTTAAAATTATATATTAATACTTAAATAGTATTTTAATTTTTCTTTTATTTTAATTTGTGAAGCTGGAAAATATGTGGGTGGTTAGTGTACAGGTGTAAAAGTTTATGTGAAAGAGAATATTTTGAGAATATTCTTTCGAGTTTGAGAATGAGTTTGATGGTTGGAGAAGAATTACAATTTGATGTGACGAATATTGCATTTTGAGTTTGAAATGGTTTATCGGTTGGTGATACTCTTAGTAACTCTAGCGAAATACATCAATGACGGAGAAAAATAAAAACAATACAGACGACAAATTAGCAAGCTAGAAACAAAATAGAGAACGTAAAGGACTGATAATGAAATTTAATGTGAAAACGACTCTTCATCTCAACAAGAAGCATCAAGCATGGAAAGGGTATAACATGCGTATGACATGAGAACTCTTTTCTTTCAGTTTTTAGTACTGCAGCTGATCGATCATGTTATCATCACTACCGTTTATAATTGTTTGTGTATATATATGTGTAATTAATATATATCCTCACCATTCTCTTACACTCATGGTGGTCAATACCTTGAAGCTCATGGATATGGATTATGAAAGACATCCGTTGTGGGACGGGCCATTATAGGTCAGCCCATAATGACCTATATTGGCTCCACTGTGCTGACTAATCTTATATTACTAAAGAAATGTAGGTCATGGACTAATTATTATCATATAAAGAAGTTCCAACTTCAAGCCAAGATCCCAACATAACATGCAATTTGGTTGGGAGGATGGGTTTAGGCGGTATTAGTTTTAGCCGGGTTTACATAATGGAGGGTATGAGTTATTTGGATGTTTGGTTGATGGGTTTAAATAATAATTTCGAATATGTTTGGTAGACAGATTTATATGGTATTAGGTTTAATTAATTTCAATTACAATTTTATCCTTTCTTTGAATTTAATCGTTATTAAGCTTTTTGTCATCTCCATAGTTCGTACTCCATTGCAAACCAAGATCAGAATAAACGAATAAGAATTCAACAACACATTTCTTAAGCAATAGGTCTGCTTTTTCATCGCTTTCTTCATCGTCTTCTTCATAACGAACAGTTTTCCTCTCTACATCTACAAAAGGTCTTCTTTTCTGGTACTTTCCACTCATCCTCTTACAGCCTCGATCTTTCCACGATTTGAGAAGAACCCATGTTCGAAAACGATCATCGAAGCCCTCTCTGGTAGCTTAGATTCCTTCCCAGAAGACGGATTCATCTCCAACAAGGGGATTCAAGAATCATTCGACGAAAGATTCGAACTGCCCAAATTTCCCGATAGAGACGAAGAAGCTTCAACAGACAATATCGAAAGGAAGGCGAACACTCTTGAAATTCCCATGTCCCTTTGTATCATCAAAACGGAAAAGCGTGGCAAACTGAGCTAATCGTCGCCGGCGAAAAATAGATCAACGAGATATAACGAAATTGGTTCATAAAAGGGTAAACCAGGAAATAATTAGTGAAATAAAGGATAAACTTATCCAAAAAGCTTTGGGTTAAATAAAGGTAGGGCGGAAGGCTGATTTATCTAATGCGTTATAAATGGTATTAACAGGGTATAAGTTAAATCCTACCTTTAAATAAACCTTTCAACCAAACATTTCTTTATCTAATGTTAACCATCTAATAAATTGGTTCTCGTTTCGTAATTGCAGTCCGAGATTAATCTTTCATCCCGATCTTAGATAACAAGCCCGAAATAAATAAACTACGTTATCAGGCTCAGATAATTTATCATGGGCTTCTTGTAAATAATTATGCATGGTTTTATATATAATCCTTATAAGAGCATCCCCAACCAATGCCTAATTTACAACCCAAAATAGGAAAAGTGCTCCAGTGAATACTTAAAACCTTACTCAAAATGAGTTCAACATATTTTCTCTCACCTCTATACCTAAATTGAGTCCATACTATTCATCTCCTATAAAGTTTTAAAGTCTTATAAAATAACCCCGTAAAGTTATAAATTAACTTGTACTATTTATAATATATTTATTTAAATCAACAGTAATTCAACTATTTATTTTGCTGTGCCTTGACGTAACAAGTGAATGAACATGCACTCTTTAATTACACACAAGTACGGTAATAAACAACCATTTCACTATTCATGGATACACAATTATATATATATATATATATATATATATATGGCAATGCTCAAACAAACCCTAAATCCACTAGACCATTCCTAGACAATCAAGGTTACCCTCGTTCCTGATTCCAAAACAAGAAATAATAAAGAAAAGATGACTAAACGTCTAACAAAAACTCCTTTCAAGCAATCAAACTCCTCGCAATAACAAAGCTCACAAACTCGTCGTTATAAATTAAGTTTTACTATTTATAATACATTTATTTAACTCAATAGTAATTCAGCAGTAGATTTAAAACCTAGAAATCGTATATTGGAGAAAAGACGTCTTACAATATGTAGTAAGTACGTGTATAATTTTGCACAATATGATTGTTGAGGATGAACGTGACTTAAGTGCTCCAATTGAATTTGAGTTGGAAACGCCGCTGCCCGAGGTCGAATACGCGATTGATGAAAATGCTCGATTTCAGAATTCATATCTCGGTACCGAAAAATTAGAAATAAAGACGATCACATTGCACTTTCGGTATGCACTTATTGATCATTTATGGGAGGAACACACCAATTCCTAATCAAATGTATCTTTCAGTTGTACTGATAATATTTCAAAGCTATTTTATTAAATGTTGTCTCATTTATTTTTATTGTTGAATTTAAAATAATATCATTGTAACACTATTGAATTTAAAATAATATTATTCTACAATAAATATAATATTACTGTACTAATAATTATGAATTTAAAATAATATCCTTGTTTAATTTTTTTGGCGTAATTGTTGTCTAATTTGTAAAGTTGTAAATGCATGGGTAATATTGAAAAGTTGTAAAATTTGGTATGGAAAAGAATATTCTGAGAATATTCTTTTGAGTTTGAAAATGAATTTATTGGTTGGAGAAAAATTACTGTTTGATGTGACATTTACTGTATTTTGGGTTTGAGAATAGGTTTTTCGGTTGTAGATGGTCTAATCAAATAGCCTTAGGATTCACTTGATCCGCAGATAGTTGTCTAAAATAATGTTATACTATATATTACGTGTGTGTGTGTGCATTATAATTAAGTAATTGGTGGCATGTTATTTACGTTTAATGTTGATCAGAATATTGACATGTTATTTGCTTCAAATATATATGTTTGTAATTAATGCTGAGTAATGGTAGCATATGAGTAATTATGTCTGTTAAATGGTAGTAAATATTATTTATGTTTTCATAGTATTTCGAGTTCTCAATCGTGTATCTTATATAATTATAAAATGTAGGTGTCCTCATATGCTGACACGTGTCATATAATAATTCATCGTTATAAATTTATTTGAAAAACTACCACTATCACACACATCCCATTATAAATAGTTATTTTTAAATATAATTAGACCGTGCATTTCACGAGTAATAGACTAGTGTATTATAATATAAATGTAATCCATAGGTATATCGAATGAAAAAATAATTTTAAAAGCGTTAGGTTCAAAAAGGTGACGAGACATCGCCTTGCCTAAGAAACAAGCCACAAGGTTTTGAAACCGGACCGGACCGGCCGGTTCCGATCGGAACCAGCGAACTGGCCGGAAATCCGGTCCAATTCCGGTCCGGTCTAAGTTTTAATATAAAAAAAGAAAAACACAAAATAAATAGAAGACAAAAAAGAATAAAGTTGCAGATCTTTTAATGTGGTCTAGTGGTGAAATCATAGGCATATAATGGTTCTGGTTTCAAATCCTTGAAACCTCATATATCTTTTGTTTTATAACTACTAATGGATCCTATTTTTAATTTTATTAAGTTTTGACCCCAAATTTTATAGATTTAATTTTTGGAGCCCTTGGTATGCTTAATTTAAACTACCAACAAAATTTATTTTATTATTTTTGGCCCATAATTTTATAAAATTCTAATATATAAAAAAGTTACTAAATAAACATCTATATAATCTACGTTATTTAGTTGATTCCATCACAAATATATATTAATTATATATAAAGATACCGGTTTTGACTCCGGTTTGATTCCGGTTTTGTACCGGTTAAATCACTAAACCTTCAACCACTAAAATTTCCGGTCCAATTCGAAAACCCGGTTTCAGAACCATGCAAGACGCAAGTCGATGTATTTGCCTCATATATCGAAGGGTCGCCATTGCCCAAAAAAATTAGTATCTTTATCTATTTTATATTAGGCTTTACTATATTAGGGGCCAATTTTTTTATTTTAATATATCGGTCTAGCTTTGTGGTCCGATTGGAAGCTCAAAATATAAATAGTAGGTTAATTCGTTATGAAATGTTCGAGTCATATCTATTTTAAACCCTAAATGTTCGGCCTTTTGTTCTTATAGAAACACGTTTAACATTAAAATTAAGTGTGTTAGTAATGATATAACTTTCATATAATCAACAAAATTAGCATATAATTAAAAGACTTATTAGTAAGGAAAAAAATTGAACTAAAAAATAAATTTAACATATGACTAGTGTACTACTACCATAAAGAAAATTAGATATAATTAATAAAAAAATTAGAAAACTAAAGTGCGGTTCAGTGCGGTGCGGTTTGTATGACAAAAATTCACACCGCACCATTGTTACGGTGCGGTTTTTTAAATAAAATTAACCGCGATTTTGGCGGTTATTAGCATTATACGGTGCGGTGCGGTGTGGTGCAGTGCGGGCGTTTTCTAAAACCATTGCACACCCCTATTTAAGACAGATGACAATAATATAGTAATATTATTTTGGAACCATCGATTGTAAATGTAAGTAATAATTAACTAAGCTAGCGCATCAAGTTCCAATACTAAACCACCGCTCGCTTCATCTCATCGTTATCGTCATTAAGTCTTCACCTACCGCTCACTACAAAAAATGCAGGTAGAGCTTACGTTCAGCAATCAACGTCTTGTTAAATAAAAAGAATCATATATTACAAACGTTATTAAAAGAAAATAAAACGAAGAGAAAAGGATGCAGCAATTCAAGAATAACCTCTCCCAAGAAGAAGACAGCACCGGCGAAGAAATGTCATGGGCCACAATTGTTGGTGCCCATTATGGGAGATTGAAGCAGCATATGATCATCATCCTAATTTCGACCACGACAGTTTTGGATTATTTTCGCTTGTGGGATTATTATTCTATTTGGGATTTTGGTTCATAATAATCTTATTAGCTCTAATTCTTGCTCTTAAGTGCCTGTAATTCTTTTCTGGTTCTTGCTACAATTTTGTTATATGGTAAGTTCTACATAATGAAAGCATTTGTTTTTATTCCACGAATTATCCTTCAACGGCTCACTGAGATTCAGCCATTAAAATAATATCCTTTTTAAGCTAAATCGCACGGCGTTTTAATAAATTGCACCAACTACATCACCTTGTTAATTTCAAGCACCATATCAAATCCTCTTAGCTTTTCTTCTTTCATTTAGGTATCTTCCTTGTCTTGTTTTGTATCATTACCCGTTGAAAACCTTGAAACTCAAATCGCGGTTCCAAAAGGAGCGAGAATTCTCTCTTATCGCGAAAAAACAGTTGATAGTATTAATTGACGATGGATATGTGTCAGTAACAGAGCAACTGAAGACAAATTTGTTGTCGAGTTATATTTTGAAGCTTCCTCTTTTTCCGTTACATAGTTTGAAAACATCAGCGAGAGAAGTGAGTGGGACAATAAAGAGAAATAACGTTGTACTGAATCAAACAATTCATGTTTGAAAAAGAAAAAATTACATGACCTCAAACATCATACGATCGAACACAATTCTACATCAACAAGTACATTTCTCCAGTCTGCATCCACATTGATGACAAACCCTAATTCTCCTCAAATAAATTTGCATGACGAAGGCGACTTCTCGGCGACAGCTACTACTTGAGGAGGAGACTGGTGATGATGATGAGAATCATTAATTATTGGTTCTTTCTTAACTTCTTTCTGTTGCTGTTGCAAACAATAAGAAATCATCGTTGGTGGTAATAACCCTTTCGTCATAGGATGATCATCTTCTTCTTCCTCCTTCTTGGAATCTTCAAGAACAACGGTGGACGATGATCATCACTAGGTCGTTCTTCTTCTTTATCTTCAAATTCCCTTTTCTTTCTGGCGTACATCTCACGAGCCTCATACAAGCGATGAAAAGTGCCCAGCCATACGCTCTTCTTCTTGAAAGGATCCCATATGAAGGTAACGTATTTCCCCGATCTTGTCCTTTGGACACCCTTTTCATGGAACTTTCTTGAAGAAACCATCGTTGCACTGTTGTTAGGTTTCTTCGCTTCTGAAGAGAAAGGATTCGAAGAAGACGATGAAGATCTCAGACTTTTTCTTCGCACGTTGCTTGCGAGCCTCTTGCTTTGGCGAATCATCATTTAATATTATTCTTCTTCTTCACTATTTCTCAGTTTTATATCGTTTGTACTACGTGAATATAATGTGTAAAGAGCGAATGTATGAGATGTATATATAGAGTTTAAGAGGGATTGGATTGCGTGATTCTCACGTTGAGTTTTTCAGTCCGTTGCATTTTATTTGTTTCCTAAAATATCGTTAGAAACTTCGTTAAGTTTGAGATTAATTTCACGCGTCACTAGATATGCCAGAGCAATTTTATTCGAATATGTGTTTCATTAATTAATCAGTTTGATCTTGAAATTATTTTATTTCCTAAAATATCGTTCCATATATTAGAAACGTCGCTAAGATTTGAGATTAAATTTCACGCGTCACTAGATATGCAGTTTTTAACTGTGCGATTTATTCGCATGTTGTTTTCCTTAATTAATCACTTGAGAAGATGTTCATCCCAACTCGACGAATTTAGAGTAACTACAAGAATTAGACCGTTGAAATGTAATTTTGGGATATGTAACTTTGGGTTTACTTTATAAGCTTCGTTTAGGCGTTAATAGAGAATAAGTTTATTGCTACCCATAACATTTAACGTGTCAGAAATATTCTTATTACTTATTTAGAATTAGCAAAAACACTAAATTAATTATGATTAATAATAGTTTCTTGATGAGCAAACAAACCTTAACTTTGATTGAAATTGCGGAATAAAATGAAACATATATTAAGACAAAGATCGAAAACTGGTCTCCATAGTCCTTGATTATGTTAGTTTATTAAGAGGAGAATGAAAACTGGATCGAAGTAAGTAAAGTGAGCTAATGTGGGTGTGAGCTTTGTCCCACATTGAAGAGATTTTCACCTCCTTTGTATATTGTTATTACTTTTGTAGTTTAAAATAATGGAAATTTACAAAAAATACTCAATTATATAAAAAGTTGGAAGTCAGTATCCTGTCAGTGTTTTTTATACGTAGGTACCTATTAAAATAATTTTTTTGCACATTGGTACCCGTCCCGCCGGAAGGTACGTCACATAACACATTTAGGTACCGTGGAGAAAATGTATTGTCATACACAATATATCGAGAAATGGAATATCATATGACAAACTAAAGTAGCATATAGAAACGATATATGTACCATATAAAGCGTGACGTGGTACGTAATACACATATAAAAAGGTAGGTAAAGACTGGAAAAATGGTACAACACAGTCAAACGGGTACTTATATAAAATTTTTTATGACTTGACCAATGTTTCAAAAAGCACAGTATAGCGTGTTTTGGCTTCTTCTCGCGTACAAGAGTTTCGTCTCTCTTATGAGAGTATAATCCATTGAATGAGACTTTACAAGGGATATTGAAATACAGATTGAGAGATGGACATCGTGCTCACATTGATGATTCAACAATGGAACTATTAATCTGAATTAAACAAACGTGCTTGAAGAAGGTATTGCAATTTATGCAGCTATACTATTGTGTATTAGCATATATGTATCTTTCTGTAATCCTTCACATTCTTCAGCAGTTTTGTTTACGGTGTCCATTGTAATGTTTTGTCCAATTGGTTATATGAAATGAAATCGTTTCCTTAAAAAAATATCATAGGAGTTGTTATTTTGATTTAGAAGATTGAGCTACAACACATCAACATATGCAAGACGCAACACACTATGCAGTGCAGGTATGTAGATCATGTAATAAATACAACATCTAAGACAAACTTATTTCGAAACTATTTTTACTCATGTCCAAACTATTATATCATCTGTCATTGACAAGGAAATAATAAATTTTAATTTGTGAAGATGTAATGCATCAACCTTTTTCTCAGTTACATATACATTACATCATACTGTGCTTACAAAAAGCATCTTACTTTTAACGGTGAAATATATCCATCTTGAAATATTTGAAATATTGTAATATTTGTTTGCATCTTACAGTAAGGGCCCATTTACAGGCAACTTGGCACGTGATTCTTTTTGGCCTTTTCTATTGTCTGATCAACCAAATCACAGATTTGTCGCGTAATATTAACGATGTCACACCACAAACTCAAATTTCACCTCACTCCAAATGTCCCAATCTTCAATTAACACTACGTACAGTGCAAGTTGCAACCCACTTTTTTTTTTCTAAAAAAAAAAAAAACTGAAAAACGATATACGTATCAGCTAATTTAAACAGCATATTATAGTTTTCAGTTATTTAACGTTATCTGAATATCATATGCCATAAGATATTATAGACAATTTTGCAGGCGGACCCAGTTCAGTGTATGTCCCATTAAATACAGCCAACTATTCTACTGTATTCAATTGGTGCGTTCGAGTCGTAGTTATTGAAGAATCACAAATTAATATTCGAAATTATTAACTCTAGTTAAGTTTATTATTTTATACTTCATTTATTTCACTACCAAAGTTTGACGTAGTTAAAGGTGGCGAATGGTGTGATAAGCGGCTAAGAATTCCACGTCAGCGTCGACTTTACCGGTTAATACCGGTAATGGTTAAGCAATCGACCCGTAAATCCCGGTCAGCTTTTGCTTAGGTTGAAAAATGAAAACGAGTAATGGCCGGCTTAGCTGTCACTTGCCTTTTTTTATACAATAATTAATAAATTATAAATCAATGCGTCGGCTATTTGACTTGACACGAGTCGAGAACCTTCCTAGCGACCTGCTGTATTTGATTGTTATACTTTATGGCAAATTGCTCTTGGCCATAATCAATCTATTTCTTTTCGAGAAAAGAAAAAAAATCGAGAAAGAGGGCAATTAATTATGACATGCACTAGTATTATTTTAAGCGCATTCGATGCACGCCCCTAATATATTAATACCGATGCATTACTTATATTTTTAAAAGAATTTTTGAATAAAATAATGATTTAGTTTAAAGTATATATGTAGGAAAATAAATTTCCGAATATCTATACTATATATTAATGGTGAGGGTGGATACAAACGGTCAATTCCAAATTGATTTGGTCTTTAGATTTCTCATTAATTAATAAAATAATAATAGTATAAATTAGTGTAACTACCCACTAACTCAATATTTTTATATTGCCAAATTTGTCCTTCTATTTTAGTATTATGATTTCTTTATTGAATATAATGGTAATGACTTTAAAATATGAAGCATAAAATTGTGATTTACATACCAAATTCATTGAAAGGTAATTATATGAGGTGGTGAGCAAACAATAATAAAACTAGTATATCTGGCACACCCGATGTGTGTGAATATAATATTACTTTATAGTTTGAGTTAATTTTAATAGGTGTAATTATTATATTTCATTTTAATTATATATTTTTTAATAATGTAAAAATGATTTAATGATTTTAAAGAATTTTATTTTGATAAATTTAAATTTATGGTAGAATAGAAATTTTAATTACATACCAATAAATTTGGGAGCACATAACACTTAGTATAACACTCTCCCTTCGTAAAATAGAAAGAGATAGATTGCAAGGATAGGAGCTATTTGTGATGATTATCAATAACGATAACGAAAACCTCGAGGGTCGTATCGTAAATACCGAAAAATAGGGACCGAAGACGCATGGCTGTTTTTCCTATGTCCCCAATTATTTATCCCTTTTGATTGATAGTTATCTATTTTTCCCTCCTACAAAATCACCACGAATTGAATCCTAGAAGGATAAAATTTGACACTCGCCTAATCTCTAGATCTCCAATCAGATCAGATTTCTCCGATTTTCGTATCGGTTCCAGCTGCGTCGACAATTAATGGAGGATTTCGATGCCGCGAATTACGTTGGATGGGAAGAGGTGTTCCATTCGAGCGATAAGGAAAGAGGGAGGTCAGGTACTTTCTGAAGCGTGTGGATGGAAGAGGGGATTTGGTGATTGTCGGGAAGAGAAGAGCCCGAGACGCATGTCCTATCGTTATGTGATGAAGGGATTGTCTGATTGTCATTCGAAGCTGAGATCTCGTAAAGACGTCGTCGATTGGATCCGTTCTATTGTTTCAGGTACGTTCGCGATGTTTTTGTTTAGCTTTTTTAAGTTATTTCTTCTTGAGGTAAGAAATAGAAGATTTCCTCGCATCCAATGTTCTTCCTTATCTTTTCTTAGAAAATTCAATTTTTTTTTTTCGTTTGCGCTGTGCTTTTCATCAGACTGGATTTTTGTGTTTGAGTCTCTCTGTTATACGAAATTTTATCAAATTCTGTTGAAAGATATCCTTTTTCATTTATCTATCTGGTGGAGTATTAGATGGAGGTCTTGAAAAAATAAGCGTTTTACCAGTTAGATTTCTTTCCAGATGGAGGGTTCTGTTTTTCTTTTTTTCTTTTTAAGGAAAAAATCAAGCGTTTGTGCTTGATCTTCCTTGAGATCAAGTTTATGATTTTAAGATTGGTTATTGAATTTGAAACTGGAGGAAGGCCTTCACGCTTGTGTATTTTTTCCTGAATAGGCAGATCTCTCCCTCTCCCTCCCTCTCTCCCTCTCGCTCTCCCTCACTCTCTCTCGGTAAATATGACCTATGGTAAAGCCTGTATGTGAAGGTTAATTGAAAGGAGATGCTTTATAGAAGTTGATTTTCCTTTGGGAGCAGTTTTGGATGGTATCATTAAGTGTGCATTTTTACAATCATGGGAATGGGCTAAAAGAAAGTTATATTTTCTACTGTCAATATTTTCTCGTAAAGACTTCAGCAGAGTTTCTCTGTACGTACCCATCATCTTTTAATGTCGTTGTATAGTGATACAAATATTTATTAGCATTTTTCATTCGTTCGATAGCTGGGTACTGTAGTGTCACGAATTCATACTATTTTTTCGGTTCCAGGCAATCACCTAGTTCCCTTGGCAGTTTGCAGGTGATACTGGGGGCATTTTGGATATCTATAGCAGTAAGGTTAGCTTATAGCGTCATTTTTCTATGAACAGTTTCAATTATGTATCATTGTGTAAAGGTTTGTCTTTGTTAATTCATCCTAGGATGTTCAACTGCAGAATCCGAATCAGTGGAAGAATGACTTCATGTGGTTAGGTTTCCCATGGACTTGCCCAAAAAAATGGAGCATTACAGGTCATTTAGTCGCAATGGCATTGTAATATCTGTAAGTGTTTGTCATCTTACATGTAAAGTTATGTCTCCATTATGTGTTCGGACTTTTTTCTAATTTGGTCTGATAATGGCTTCCTTTACCTTCCAGTCTCAAGATTTTGTATATGTTTTGGCGGAAGACGGAAAAAGACTTGTTGCATACTTGGATGATCTGTATCAAGATTACCGAGGCAACAAGATGGTTGTGGTACGATGGTTTCACAAAATTGATGAGCTTGGTTTTACTTTGCCTGGTAACTGTAGTGACAGAGATTTTCTTTTCTCGTTGTCTTCAAGATCTCAGTATCGAATGCATTGATGGACTGGCAACTATCCTCAGTCCAGAGCATTACAAAAGTTATATTGGTGAAGCGACACAAAGGGGTTGACACCCTTTATATGCTTTAGACTGTTTGAGAATGACGAGTTCCAGCCATTTGATATCACAACCATCAAGGGCTATTGGAAACAAGAAATTCTGAGGAAAGATTTTTCTTATTGCATGAGCTGTCAGATGACAGTGCAATGGTGAAAAGGTCCATTAGTGATGCAGTTGGATCGAGGCCTACAAAAGAATTCGAAGCGAGTCATATCTGAAACCACCCCTGGATAGAAATATTACTCCTAACAATACGAAAGAAGGTATAGGACTGCGAGGTAATAAGGAAAATAAGCCTACTGAATGCACTTTATCATCTCCTTCCGTGCAATGTTTAAGTATTGGTTCACAAGTCGAGGTTCTTTCTCAAGATAGTGGCATTAGGGGTTGTTGGTTTAGGGGTTTGATTGTCAAAGGATAAAAAACAAGGTCAAAGTAAGCTACCGAGATCTCAGCGATGCAATTGATGATACGAAGTCTGTAGAGGTAACTTTCTTTTTCTATTCCATGTTCACGAGGGGTGCATCTTCCTTTTAATATTTTTTTTTTGGTTTAGACCACATATGAATATATTTCTTACTTCTTATCTTTTAGGAATGGGTATCCGTATTTCGTGCAGCTTCACCAGATGGACTTGGAATACGTATCCCTGGAAGGACAATGCTCAGACCATGTCCATCGTTGGCTGAGGTCAAAGTTTCTTGTGAAGTAACCGTTGGCAGCATCGTCGACGCTTGGTGCTATGATGGTTGGTGGGAAGGAATCGTTGTGAAGAAAGAATCTAAGGATAGGCTAATTGTCTACTTCCCAGGTGCTTATAAGCTGCTTGCCTTGATTGATATAAAAACTGCTTGTTTGCATTTAATTTCGTCATAGTTCTCTATGTAATTAAAGGCTGATCAGCAATATGATTTTCAACTAATTATTTGCAGGTGAAAGACAAGAGATGACCTTCTCTCCCAGCAATTTGAGGCACTCGTTAGAATGGGTCAACAACAGTTGGCAAATTCTCAAGAACAGATTAGACGTCGCTGCGACTCTTTGTGGGCTTGAAGAGAAGGAGACTAAGGCGAATAAAGTTGCAGATTCTACTCACATGCCCTGCGCTCCCAATGTTTTTGACAAACCACGTAGGAACGTGATTAAAATAAGCCTATCGAAGGATGCTGAGAGCAAAAAATCTCCAAATATTCCAGTCGTCAGACATCAAAGAAAGACGGTGCGCTTGCTCGGTGGAGATGGGGTACTCGGGGAAGAAAAGAAGTAACCGAGGGGCGATTCGCAAAGTGCTTGGTGAAGCTACTAATGATCCAAGTCGTGGCATCGAAACTGCAAATTGCACGGAACTTTATGTCGATTCTTTGGGCGCTGAATTCGACAAAGAGAACTGCAAGTATGCCAGCGACCATCACTTAACTTCTCATCTCACAAACTTGGTGATGTCTCAGTGATAGCTTCTTCAATATGGTTTTGTTTCCCATCTCCTCTTTCTTGAGTGTAAGTATTTATTAGGTAAATTAATCAGTAGTTGGAAGAGTTCTTTTTTCTTCTCCTCCTAACGTGTGAGCTGAAATGTGGTTTTATTTATATCTTAGAAACCACATAAATGTAGCAGTTTTGGTTTTAGCAGGAATAACTTTTTGCAGGTGGCACTTCCAGTTCAGTTCAGTTCAATTTCTGGTATTTATACTGAAGTCCATCCTGACATGGTAGAGATCAATCAATTATTACAGCAATGCTCTTGAACATTAAATACAATATTCTTCGGGTGATAATAAGAAAGAAAAAGAAATATGAAGCAAATCAACTCTTGAGCTATTTTCCATTAAATCAAATAGAGGAACTGCAGTAGCATTATGGTGCAGATGGTAATATACATCAGTTATTTTCTCCAATCGTCTTTCAACATTCAGTGATTCCAACATTGTCTTATTTCATAAAACACGAGAAAACGGCCGAAATTGATTAGAAAAATGCAAACTTAATTCTTTTGACTAGAAAACGGTTATATAATTACCAAGTTAGATAGAATAAACGTTGGTCTTAGATTCCATGAATTGGAGCTTGAGATAGAAACAAGTGTATGGGCCCATTTACTTCTATTTGAAACGCCAATTGAAAGTTCTTAATACTGTGACGTTACACGATTCAAACTCCATTTTGAATATATTTTTCACGCAGTCTACCGACTATAATTTGTAATAAAGACAGTTAAGAACATCAGATGTCAAGTTGACAAACATTTGGAGTGGAGTTTTTCCCTGCAGGCCTTAAAAACAGGTCAACATATGTTAAAACCTATAAGTAAAATCATTAATCAATTCGAATCAAATATACACACACTACAAATATGAATTAAAACGACAAATGTCGAGACAACCCATTACATACAAATATAAGGACACATTTATATTCACATTGACTTCCACGTGGAAGCAGATTCCTTGACCGATGTTTTCAGTTCTCATAACTCATTTCATTCCTTCAACCGATATATGTTTAATTCAAACGTATAAATACTCGAGGAAATGCATTTCATTACCACCCATCACAGATAAAGCTTATGAACCAAAACCCTCCCATGGATACCAAAGAAATGTACTCAACATCAAATGACATAATATCCTCGTTCCAAGAGTTTGTTGAAGAAGAGAAGATGATGATGATGATGCTTTCTACCATGAACTTAGGAGGCAGATCTCCAATTAACGGATGAAGATGAAGACAACGAGGGTGAAGTTGGTCGAGGGCTGTATTCGAACAAGCAGTTGTGCGCTAGAAGAGATGGATTAAATCACAAAAACGCCTTACGATTTCGTCGAATGGGAAGTTATTACAATTGGTTGGGCAATGAATTTCAAGTACCGCCTGCGTGGATGACGAGCCTTTGGAGAAGTGGTAATGGGACTGGGGTTTTCATACCACATCTGACTCAGTTCAGATCAAGAAGAAACGGATCAAGTATGTGCAAGAATTCTTATATATATATATATATATATATATATATATATATATGTGTGTGTGTGTGTGTGCGCATATAATGAATAGTTAAATTAATGATTTCTTTTGTGATTAATGATGGTGTTTGCTTAGTCCTTCTATACTAAAATCTGTTTGGATATGGGGATTGCAGAACGAGGAAGAATGATCGCAGAACAAGACACAAGCAGTTGCACTACTAGTTTAGTTGATTTATAAGGTATCAACATATCAACTGATAATATATATATATATATATATATATTGTGTATATATTATTATATAAATGCTACAGTGTATAAAACAAAATGAAATCAGCATGGCTTTTTCACAATAGTTCAACCAGAATATGATATCAGAACTACATCCTCTTATCACAAGAATCGTTTTATAGGCGAAATCTTTCTCTTCAATAAAGTGATGGACTCTTTTTCTCCTTTTCGGTTCAATAAGCATGTTGCATAGCTGTATATATTTGATAAACAACCGAATGGAGATGCTGAAGGACATTCCTAATAGACATCATCAATGCAATATCCACTAATGTTAAGTTATGAAAATCGTCAACCTATTAAACGATTTCTATTCGCCAACGATAATAGCCTAAAAGCTTATAACTGTTCAGAGATACGATGATTGTCGTCGTCTCTTTCGATCAGAGTCTGCTGAGAATATCATCAGGCCGACGTTTTCCATTTTTCTTCTCATTGAGCGCATAATCATACCTTCTCAGCAATCGATCTTCAATCACTTTCGCATCCTCCAGGCTCGCCATCTCGATATGATCACATGATCAGAATGTATAATTTGTTCACATAAAGATCAGAACTTTATGATCGATATTAATAAACTTACAAGAAAGCATCTGTAAACGATGGGAAATCTCTTGGACAAAATCTCGGAGAATATTCCATGATTTTCCAGGTGGGACCCATCTCGACCGTACTGCTGTAGCCTACTTCTAACTCTATCAGCTCGTCCAACATATATGGGCATCACCAACCTCGACTCAAGCATACCATGATGATGATGATGATGATGATGATGATGATGATGATGATGATGGTATCTTGTTGTTATTTCTAATGACGAAGCAATTCCAACGCCAAGCTCGTAAATCCCGGGGCAAGAGGTGCAGTTGGGGAGGTTCTGAGTTCTGTATCTTTCTGACCATCGTTTGCCCATCGAGTGATGATTTTGCCAGTCGTTTTCTCCTATGAGAACCTAAATATTGTATAAGAATGCTGAAAGTGAAATCATGGAAGGGTCTCTCTCTCTACTTATTACATGTTAGGGAACAAAGTATTACCTTCCACTTGGAGAAGTCGAGGTTTCATGGACGTGCTCGATTTCTTCTCGCTTGAGCCTATCTGCTTCCGACTTTTTTATGGGAGCATTGCGTAAGAATAGCACGCTCTTGTATGCGGATAATAATAATCTAGGAGGAGCATCGCAGCGTTTTTAACGCAATAATGCAACCAAATTTTAATGCCATCATTTTGTGTGCTTCACGAAGGATCGTCGTTTAGGTTTCAATATAAGCGTCATTACATTGATGTTCATGGGACACAACCATATAACTACCAATATAAGCGAGCAACATCATATATCTATAAAATGGTAAAAAAAGATAACTGTAGAAACTACGTACGTATGCGTGAAGATGACGTGGGCGTTTAATGGGTAGGTTTTTAAACCGAGCAGTTAAAAAAATGGCGTAAGAGAGTGAAGGAGGGAAAAGCTCGTGAGCATGAATTTAGTGGAGAGCCGTTCAAATATGGTATGTGAGGTATATATTTATGTAACTAAGGGGAAATGCTGCTGAGAGATTTATTTCTTTCATGGAATTCAAACTTAGTTATTTTGAGACTATTGGTAACTTTATCTTTAACCTGGACTCTCCCCAATGTTCTCAAACTTGGGGACATAGGAAATTGTTGGTTTCTCTTGAGCAATTTTATGTCATCATCCTCATAATAGATGATTAGATTCATAGAACATAAGTTAAATGTATTGAAACTCGGACCTCACTATGCCATTTAGCCCGTTAAAACTCACAAATTAGCTTTTGGGATTTATCAGTTCGTGCTATTATAATTGATTGACTTACTCTAAGAAAAACAAAATATTTATATTATACTATTACATTTTCGCACACTCTAATGCGTGATTAAAATATAATTCAGATTACTATTTTTAGTTTTTAAGATGAAACATAATTTTAAATATAAAAGTAGAAAAATAATGTATAAGGATATAAGTAGAATAAATATAAAAATTAGAAGCTATATGAAAAATATTCAGTTAATTAAATTACAAATAGAAGACTAAATTATAAATAAGTTGACAAACTAAATTTGACAGTTTATAGCCACCCTGGACCAATTATATAAGAGTATAGATAAATATCTATAACACAATATATGCTTATCTTCAATTACAAACTGTTAATACTATGACGAAACTAATCAACAATTTTAATTATTACTATTTTTCTATTTCTCCACAAACTGTTTGAAATTTTAATTTTCACCATTATTATTTTTAGACTAGCATACAAATTGTTGATAATGATATTTCTAACCTCAAGTTATTTTTAAAGATATCCATATCCCTCCAAATATGTACCGTAGGTAGACGTGTTCAAACCGGTTCCGCTTCATGGTTTGGTTCCAACTGAATTAAAAGCCTCAAAACTCAATGCTATAAACAACGGACATGTTCGACTTTGAATTAGAACGTTAACAACAGTTAATCGGACCGTTGATAGCCAGTTCTATTTCGGCTTAATTTCTGTTCTCCAATTCGAATGATGCGTCTATGTATATGCAGTGAGTTACTAGACGTATGCGACAAATGGAGTTTCACATTGTGGACAAGGACGAAGAAGTTTGTGTCCTTTTGTCGAACCGCATAGGCGGCTGAGAAGAAAAAGATTAACATGTCGTTTAAAAAAAAGAGGAAGCTTGTAAAGTAACCATATTCCTCAAGGTTTGTGTTTTATTTGTTTACTTTTCAATTACACCATTGATCCCCTACAGGTAAAATAAAGGGAGACTTTCACTTAAATTCTCGTCAACTAACTTTTCTTCCAACTAACTCCCTTGTCAGATATATCATCACTTAAGGACCAACTACAAACATTTCTATGACTCAAGGATCAATTGGACAATAATAACCCTTAGAATTTCTATAATATATTTTTACCAGGATTTTTAACTTTAAGTATAAAAAAAAAAGAAAATCAGACTGAATCAATCAAAAGATCAAACTCACACACTCAATAGAACCAAATCGAATGTAAATCTCTCAAATTGAATGCTCATATCGAAAACCCGCGAAAAATCTTCACTTTCAAAGAACTGTTTACGGTCTCCTCTTTGATTTCATCCCGGTATGTCGTTTTTGTTTCAAACACTAGTAGAAAATGGTAAAAGATCGTCGCCCGTGATAGAAGAGATGACATTATGGTAATTTTTTAAGTTTCGGTTGGACGACTGTAGAAAGAAACCAACGCATATGTTATTAACATATTGTGGGCGACGGATTTTACAAAGAACCCGTCGCCCAACTCCTTAATTTTTTTTTAAAAAAAAACTATTTTTTAATATGGGCGGCGGTTGCTTGTCGAAACCAAAAACCGTCACCCAATATTATATTTTTTAATAGAATTGTTTTTTTTACTCCGTCGCCCAATTTGCAGTTTATAAGGGCGACGGTTAGGGGATAACAACTGTCACCCATGAAGTTATTAAAACCCACTTCTTCTTTCCCAAAATCAGTTCAAACGGGACCTCCTTCCAAAGCTAGGCGATTTTCCGGCGACCAACTGCTCCTTTTCCGACTCGAGCTAAGAGAACACGGTAAAACACCTCACAACCATTTCCTTCTACTGAGCTCTCGATTTAACCCTCTAATTTTCGAAAATTTGAGATTTTCAAAAATATCGTTTTTCGGTTTTTGGCCGATTTCGGGGCTTAATTTCTGCAATTTGAGGTTAGGTTTAGGCTTGTGCTATATTCAATTTGAGGTTGATTTGGAGCTTGATTAATGCGAAAAAAGTGGTGAAATTTTGGATTTTTGGGCTTATTTTGAGCTCGGTTTTTTTGACTTTGTAGTTGTTTTGTGCATTTTCATTGCTTAATTTCTGCGATGTTAGGCTTAGGTTTGTGTATATTCGGTTTGAGGTTAGTTTGGAGCTTGGTTTGTGCCAAAAAAGTGGCGAAATTTTGGTTTTTTTTGGGCTTATTTTGAGTTCGATTTTTTCGAGTTTGAATTGTTTTGTGCGGATTCATGGCTTACCTCTGCGATTTGAGGCTTAGGCTTGTGTTATATTCGATTTGAGGTTGCGAGCTTGGTTTGTGTGAAAATTTGTTGCTAAAATTTGGTTTTTTGGGCTTTGAGCTCCATTTTTTCGAGTTTGGAGTTTTTGTGGCGATTTCGTGGCTTAATTTCTGCAATTGAGGTTAGGTTTAGGGTAGGCTTGTGTTATATTCAATTTGAAGTTGGTTTCAAGCTTTGATTTGTGCGCAAATTTGTGGCTAAAATATGGGTTTTTGGCTTATTTTGGCACGATTTTTTCGAGTTTGGAGTTATTTTGAGCGATTTCATGGCTTAGGATTAATGAGAAATCTACGGTTTTAAATTTTACTTTGATGATTTGTGGGTGCTTTACGAAATCCAAATGTTGATTATAACAATTTTTGAATTTGAATGAATTAGGGCGAATTTTGGGCTTGACGTGCTAAGACATCTATTATCGTGCTTCTTGACAAGTTTTTGGACAATTACCTAAGTTTCAAATCCTTATTTGATTATATGACTTTGTCTTTGTGAACTTACGTTTTTATTTAAGCTTAGATACTCGTTCAAGGTTTTCTAATTATGAGAACCTTGAATGATCCCCTTTTGGGACCGTTCTCAAAGGTTCACTTTCGCTTTAGGATGTACATGTGCGTTTGAGCTTCGATTTTGATGAAATTTGGTTTACATTTCCCTTAAATGTTCTCCGGGTAGACATATGGATTGGAGAACTATGGGGCAATCTGCCGGAATTTTTGTCAACATAGAAGCTCATACACACATTTACAAGGGACGCTGAATGTTTAAGATGAGTTAGATTGGAGCGATAAGGACCCTATCAAAGCCCTTCGATCGATTGTATTTGCTTATGTGAATCACCAGTAAATATTTATTTGTATAGTTTAGGCGATTGGAATGGATCGGGGTTGGATGTGTAGTATGCGAACAACGGTTGAGTATGCGAAGGGTGTTGGGGAATTTAGGAGATGTGCGAAACAGAATCGTAGGAAGAAAAGGCAATCGAAGATTTCGCACCCTTGTCGTAATTGTAATAATATGAACTGGTCGAATAGCAAAGTTGTGAGGAGCATTTATCGTTTTAAACATGGGTATACAAATTAGATATGGTGGGGAAGCCGTTCTCGATAAAGCTAGTTCTGCTGGTGTAGAACTAGTACAAGAGTGCCTAGATTTGGAGGACAATGTTGTAGCTGAATATTTTCCGGACGACGATAATGATCGTATCGCGGACATGCTTCCTGATGTCCAAGAGGATTTTGAACAACGTCCTCCCATATTTGACAGCTTTGTTAGGGGCAACAATATCCCTTTGTATGCCGCGTTCTTAAAATATACAAAGTTGTCTGCTGTTTTCAAACTTTTAGAAATACTTGCGGATATGCTTCCAGGTGGCAATGAGCTTCCGACGTCGACTTACGAGGCAAGGAAGCTATTGTGCCCTTTGAACTTACAGTACGAAAGAACACACGCTTGTCCGAACGACTGCATACTTCATAAGGGAGATTATGAGTCGGCCGATAAGTGTCCGACGTGCGACACTTGGCGTTAAAAGAGAAAAGATGACGTCGGTGGCCCCTGTTATAATTCTGTGGTACTTACCAATAATTTTGAGGCTAAAACGTTCTCAAATGCCAACGACGAGAAGATGTTTAGATGACATGACGAGGAAAGAAAAAAAGATGAAAAATTGAGGCATCCAACGGGTTCGCCGCAATGAAGGAATATTTATTTGATGTATCCTGAATTTGGAGGTGAGGCATGAAATCTCCAGCTTGGGCTTTGCACTGATGGGATAAATCATTTTGGGGATTTGAGCAGCCGTCACAGTACTTGGCCGGTGCTTCTTTGTATCTATAACTGTAAAAAAATATTTTAACGATTACCTTGTTGGGGTTTGGCCCAAATTGTTTTTGGGCTTATAGGCCTCCTTAGTTTATTATTTTTGTATGTAGTATACATTAAGGTGAAATTAGAAATAAGGGCATTGAACGGGCAATGGCTCTTGGTCATCGTCATCTTCTTCAAGATTTCTTCTCTAAATCTCTCATTTTCCCTTATTTTTCAGTTTAATCGACCACAAAACATAACAAACTCACCATATTATTACTGTATATAAGATTAATTGTAGAAATTTTATCTTAATTGAGATTTAGGGGTAGATACTCCATGTTTTATCATTGGTTGTTAGGAACTCATGATTCTTAAATCATTACTTCTTATTTTATTTACAAATCCCTTAGAAAACACTGATAAACGCCTCTCCCTCAATCATTGATTTAACATTTAATGATATTAAAAGTTTATTTCAAATAAATTAATTATAAAAATATTCACAGTTCCTAAATCAGAACAAATTGGATCTCCATTTATTTTCCGATGAAAAAATTCGAAAACATCATTTGTTCCGTTTCTTTTGATTATTTTGTTCGGAAAATGACCGCATACCCAAATTTCAAATAAAATATAATGTATTGGTCTATTTTTCTAATTATAAATATAGACTTCCAAAATCGAAAATCAATATAGTTTAGATCCAAATGTATAATTTTTGACAATATGTTACCATTATAAGGTGAATCTATAGAAAAATATCCAATTGGATAAAATTTTTACACATAGGTACCCACGTCAGAAAATTTTACAGACAGGTACCCGATTTTTTTTACCAGTAATTGATATGCAGTTGAACCACCTCAATGATATTAGCTCATCCCCAAACATATTCTACCCCAAAAAAAACTGTTCTTTTCAATGTAATAATAATCAAATTATAAAAAGCCATTCATATTTCATATCATCCCTCAACGTTCATTTGTCCATACATTATATCATAACACCTTCCCCAGATGAGCCCTATATTTCCGCATATCCAATTGTCAATTAACATATCCAACAAGTAGCAATAAAATAATAAAAAGACATTTATGTGACTAGATATACGTGGTGATGATATTTCTTAATTAGGCTTATCATCATAATGATTAAGTATAGGATAATGCTATTATTTTACTTTTAGACAAGAAATTAACTGACGTGACATGGTGGTGTTTTGTTGTTTACCACTTTTGTTGTCTATAACTATATTTAGATCGATACACCCCTTATCTAATATGTCGTTGAATAATGATAAACCAAAAGCGGTTAAGTTGGCCCCTTAAGTATTATCTCTAAGTTATTTTTATAAAATGCACGAACTATAATTTAATTCAACTTAACTGCTGTTTATATAATATATATAACTATCGCTAATCGACACGATTTGTGTAGAGGCGAAAAATAAATATAATTGATAATAATCATAATAATAGAAGTAACATTAATTTCTTAATTTTTGCGTCCATAGGCAAAATGTCTGGAGATGTCACTGGCTGGTTTAAATAATACATAATATGCCAATTATGTTAAGATGCACCATTGATGTGACCCACCCACTTGATTGAATACTTAATCAATAGTCTTCAGGGAAAAAAACACACATCACCAACTAATCTCACTATAATTCTACTTACACTATAAAAAGTAAAACTAATCACAAGTACAGTATCCTCAAAATCATATAAATACAGTTGGTGCGGATAATAATAATAATAATGAGGAATTTTATGGTGCTCACCTTATGTGAGCACCTTATGTGGGCACCTGTTGATGTGGCACCGTTTCGTGCCATTTCAACATCCCACATCGACATAATATCGATTAATGACACCTAGAAGTCATTAATTAAGACGTCATAACGTTATGTGTCGATGTTGAATGTTGAAATGGCACGAATAGGTACCACATCAACGGGATGTGAGCACCATAAATTCTCTAATAATAATAATGTAAGAATGATAAATGAAATATAAATAATAAGAATAACTAGCCTACTACAACATCTCATCCTTCTATCCCTATCTGTAAAATTATTATAGAATATGCTTTCAAACAAAGTGAAGAAATGGTAAGAAAGTGCTCACATTGTGGAAACATAGGCCACAATACAAGAACTTGTAATAACAACAGCGGACCAAAAGCTGTTTGTGGAGTTAGGCTTTTTGGTGTACAAATCGACGACATCTCATCATCTTCTTCATCCATAATAAGTTGAAGAAAAGCTTTACCTTCGACTGCATCTCAGCTTCTTCATCTTCTTCACCTTCGTCGTCATCGTTATCTTCATACAGAATAACCACCGCCGACGAAAACTGCTGTTATAAGCTCCTTCCGTCCATGGCCGGCGGCGGTGGTTATCTCTCCGGCGAACATTTCCCTCGTTCTGTTGTCCCGCGGACAGAAAGAAAGGTACATATTTAATCTCTAACAAGATATATAAAAAAAACCCAATTATTGACTTCCTTTTTTTTTTTGCTAAAAGGGTACATATCGGGGTTATTAATCTGGCAATAAGAACAGCTCTTTTAACACTTCTCCTTTCTGAAATTGGAAAAAAAATTGGTATTCTTATAAAAGCAACGTGTATATTATATATATATATATATATATATATATATATATCTGTGTGTGTGTGTGTGACTAGACATTCGAAACGCAAGAAAGGCATATGAGTAAGTGGATTATGGTACTAATCAGGAGGATGTAATGTTTCATTAATTATTTTCTTACATCAACAAATGACGGCACAGGAGTTCCATGGACCGAAGAAGAACATCGAATGTTCCTCATCGGACTCGAAAAGTTAGGGAAAGGTGATTGGAGAGGAATTTCAAGGAAATTTGTGAACAGTAGATCGCCAACTCAGGTCGCTAGCCACGCTCAGAATACTTTCTCAGGCAATCGAACATAATTAATTCGAAAAAACGACGTGCTAGCCTCTTCGACATGGTATTATAATATATGGTTTGTGTGTGCTGTGTATGTGTGTGTAAATAATCTTGTCCCAATTTTGTTGGGTCATATGTTTGTGGCTTGCATTAGAGAACCACAACTTAAGCTAACTAGCTTCTCGTATAAACAGGTTGGAACTAATAATAGCAGCAGTCAAGAAAGGCCAAGACAGGGTTTAGTATAGACCTGAACTCATTGTGTCATGATGAAGAGGAAATAAGATCAAATGTGATGATGACAATGATGATCAAGAAAATATGGATTCGTATGAGTTATGTTCGATTAAAGAAGATTCGATGAGTTTGTATTAGTAATCCAACTGGCCCAATTGGAGCCTTAACTATATATGTTAACTATTAAGGTTTATATATATTGTGCTCACTAAGTGTGAAAATGTCTTCTATGCTTATCGAAATCGTTTATCATCATTTCTTGTTTGGTGGTAATGATTATGATCTAAATTGGATAACTGTCGCTTAATTTCGCACATTACATCCATGCCATCCTCATCATTGCTCATCCCTATCCCTCTCTATAATATCTTTATTTAATGTTCATTCGCTTTTTACAAATTGCGACAGTTGAAGGACAGAACTGTAACTCTCAAAAGAAACATATTCATATATAGAAAGGAAATCACCAAAACCCCTGTAGTTTTAGAAATAGCTAAAACACCCTCGTAATTTGAATAATTTTGCACACGCTCCCTATCTGGTCAAATTTAGTCTAACGGTCAGAAGAAATGGAAATCCCATTATACCCTTGTCCATGGTCACAAACACATCAAGGACTCATACCGTAAACCACCGCACTCGTGAGGATGGGGGGGGTCGAACTAGTTATTGATTAGTTCGATTTTTGGATTAATACTAATTGTTAATGATTCAAATTTTATGGTTAACACCATGTGACATCATCGTTATTGTTGAGAGGAAGAAGATGATTGAGGGTTATTTTTAGTCATTGTACGGCATAAAATTTGGTCAAATAATATTTTAGTCGCAGTAACAGCGTGTGTGCTGCATTCACTGGCAGAAGATGCTGACCATGGGGTTGATGCTAATTGGAAACCATAAGGGAGTGCTGCGTAATAAAAGAACCACAAGGTAGTAACGCATATTTGAGTATAAAACCACGTGGGGGTTTAACGCACTTAACTATATAGATATATATATATATATATATATATTATAGCATCATCATATGTTGACATCCATTCGTTCACTTGTTTTTTTCCCTGGAATACGACAAAACCTATATGAATTGTGTTCCGAGAGTGTGATGTAATAATGACCTCAAGTATTTTACATCCCAATGATATCCATATCATCCTGACTTGTCGATTTGGGTCTCATTACGGGATTATTTTTATTATTTGAAAGTAAATAATGTTAATATTTGTGAAAGTTTAGTAATTCTCGTAAAATACTCGTACTACTTAAAACTCTCTTCTTCCTTTTATGAATATAAGAGGATATATTTATTTTATTTAACCCTCTAAACAGTTCTTTAAGATAAATGGCATAGTAAATGTCAGGCCCCATTGACTCTTTTATGTCAGAGTTCAGGCCCCAATTATAGTTTGGGCTTTTACAATCCAGACTTCTTCATAGTTTAAAACTTAGGTTTCAAGCCCCTGTCAGGTCTTAAGGATCCGATTTCTGCAGTACCACTTCATTGTTCTGCAATACACTTCGTTGTCCTGCAATACCACTTCGTTGTTCAACAGTACCACTTCATTGATTTTTCATACCACTTCATTGTTATGCAGTACCACTTCATTGTTCTGAAATAACACAAAACGATCATCGGATACCAATTCATATACACATTATAACACCTATGTAAATCTAGTCCTTATCTCTAAATTTTATGAAAATCGGGTCCTTTTAAACATTGTTCTTTTTTTGTGTCAGGGTCTGAAATCTATTTTAAAACATTTTTTGGAGTCTGACACGTAATTACACCTTATATTTTCTGCTTAGTGAAAGACCCAAATAGAGTTCCATTTAGATTTAAGGACCTAATCAGAGGATAAAGACATATTTGCCCTCTATAGATGCAAAGTTAAAATATTTATCATCATCTTCTCCAAACGACCGAAGCCAAAACCTCACGTTTAAAGTCATGCGGATGTCGACGTAATGACGGAATAAATTAGATCGGTCTCAAATCTCACGGATCTTACTAATCTACAGAAAGTATTGATATATATTATATAATGAAACAATGCTTGAAACCTAATTAAAAAATTTCTTCCAATAATGAGTTAAATCTCGACATTAGTCGAATAAAGTGATATCAACTCGGATTGGTCATGGGTTATGATAATCAGTGGGAATTATTGGCGTTTATCAAGGAATAATAGAGTATTTTGGCGTGTCCATGATTGAAACGTTTGTTAATTAACAAACTTTCTGGGTAACGCATTCTGGGTAACACTTCTTTTGTACAACAAATATAACGCATGGTGCCATAAATAATATATTCGGGAAAACGTTCATCCGAGGGTTAACGTTCAGTCAATAACATTTACGATATGTCAGTAACAAAACCATGCTAAACGATACCGCGTAAACCATTTTTAGTACCTTTTCGTCGAAACATATACCACATTACCAATGTATACATTATCACTATTAGGTAACGACAATTACGACATAATTGTGCGACGATTGTATTGCTAGGCAAAAAAAAATACCAGTTATAGCGACGAATATCATATTCGAGAGGACACATCGGCTTGGTACATTGGTTGGGTGCTCGCGCAGATAAAATAATGTATATGAAAATATATTCGTCCGGGTGTTCTCGTTGTTTTCTTGATAACAATTATTTATAATAACATGTTACACTGCGGTAATATTAGTATATTTTTCGGGTAGAAATAGAACACTTGACTACTATAACTCTTCTTTTCGAATATTTAAATCCCGCCCAAAACTCCACTCAAATTTAGAAATTCCGCTAAAAGCCTCAAATTCAAAAATATACCAAGTAAACGACAACGGGTACCGTATATTCTTTGTGGTATCTCTATGGCAGAATTTTTACCACATGTTTGTGAAGAATACATTTTGATTGTTTCTGGATAACAGTGATTCACCACTCATACCACTTTTCATGTGCAGTGATTTACGCTAAAATTATCTCCAATTGCATTTTCAATTCGATTAACCTTTAACGACTAACAATCAAGCGAACACATTGGCACGACGAAATGCTCAGGTTATGGGTCTCTCAAATTTATATATATTATCTTCAATTTTGGCTAAAACATAGTCCGATTTACTAATATTTTCATAATTTGCTTCGAAAATTTCGAAAAAAACTCGCCACAAATCTTACCATATGATATTATATAGTGCAAGTGGGTGCTCGTGCGGACGAATAATATATAAAAAAGGTGTGACCGTAGAAAAACAATTTGTTCAACCATATACCATTTAATGACCATATGATACCACAATAATAGCACTAACAATTAGTTTACTGGAATAACAATATTATATACGTCAGTAACCAAAGAAAGCTTTGATACCTCGTTTTATTGATCTTTTGTAAACATATTTGGTCAGAGATCTTCTTCTTATAAGTCAAAATGGTAAATTGACAGAGCCTGATATTGTAAAATAGAATTAGGGCATGATACGAAAAAGTCGCTATTCATCACCGACAGTCAATAACCGTAACTATGGTTTTGAACTCTCTCTCTCTCTCTCTCTCTCTCTCTCTCTCTCTCCCGAAAAAATTAATTATTTTAATTTTAGACTTATACATTCAAGACTGGGGAAGTTGACCTATATAGGCTAGTGTTTGCTGAAATCAACCAATCATTTCTATCTTTGTACATTTTAGGATAAGAATGACATGTGACGGAAGAATATATATTATTTCTTTATTTTTTTGAAATATATAGATTCCTGTATTAAGAGGACATGTTTGGACCATTTGAGATAGGACCACAGATAATGCTAGAAGAAGCCTTCAACTTGGTAAAATCATGTTGGACAAATTGTGAAATTAGAAAGCTGGCATTTCACTGAGTTTTGGAAACATCCAAAGCAACTGAAAAATAATGATCATCAGATTTATGAAAATGAGAAAAATGTTATAAGTAATTAAACCTTATGAAAAATAAAAAGTGAACTATCGAATTGTAGTTCTTTCACCTGAGTTTGTCCCAGCCCATTACAATGGCCTTTTAAGTCATAACAGTTAATAATACAGTATAAACTCTATAAATTAATACGGTTGGGACCGGCCAAATTTATTAATTAAAGGAGTTATTAATTAATCGATAAATTAATCTCGATAAATTAATATTTTATTAATATATAGTGTATATTATCTTTCAAACTTCCCAAACATCAAATAACCTACCATCTCTTATGTCCTTAATAAACGTCAAATAAGGATCGAAACTTCAAACTCCCAAGTCTGTCATAATCGTATGGTGCTAATGTACATTTAAGTAATAATAGTAAATATATCAACAAAAACAAATGACAATTGAGTCATTTTTCAAGTAATCTTCGTTCATGTAATATGAGAATATTTTTACATGTGGAATTATTAATTTATAATTTATAGGAGACCTATAGGAATTATCGAAAGTCTATTATCTTATAATTTTAGAGAATTATTAATTTAGTACGTTGTCCCCGAGTCGGAACCGGCCAGAAATATTATATTAAAGAGTTTATTAAATTATCGAGTATTAATTTATAGAGTTTCTACTATATATATATATATATATATATATTGTCTAAACAAGCGAAGAATGTAAAATTGAACACGTTCGGCACTTCAATACCATGCAATTGTTGAATTGTATATCTTGGAATATCGTTCTCTCTCTTTTCTGGGATTTGCAAAGTATAAAAAAATATTAAATAAATACGTTCACTTGTCAGGGATAGGACAAGCCTTTGCTGTCGGGAGGGAGAGTATAGTGACACTCCAACAAGAATATAAGACAAGACCTAAAATATAAGCATCTATGATTTTTCTTTTTACGGTTCGAGGTATCCCCACACAATCCGGCTATAGGCTAACCGCCACACACTGCAGAGGTGGGAGTAATCCGCGGGTTAGATGGATACGCCCCAAACCCCACAACAACGATAGTCGTAGGCCTTAGGCCCATGGAGACTTCTCAAAGAAATGTGAGATGTGGGACGATCCCTTGACCTCCTAACCACATGACCTTTGAGTTCCCCCTCAACCACTAGGCCAAAGGGTCATTGGCACAATCTATGATTCATATCATATATTATATATGGTGTCAGGACTCGATTATAGATAGAAATGAATTGTTTGTCCCTTCGTGTAAGAGTTGAGAAACAACTGGGATGTTTTCTGCACTGTCCGCTGTCCATTTATATCATTAAATTCAACTCAATGCTTCTTTTAGCTTACATAGTTGATGAAACGTTAATTAGTTAATAGACAAACATATTATTACAGCTCAGATCTGTGGATGAACCACCTAAATTATCTTACGGGCCCATTCCGTTTATAAGATACTATTACGTTTTGGCATGTAATATGTGTATGCTTAAAAGTATAATTTTTATATAATATTATTTTTAATTTTGAGATTTATAATTTGTAAAATTAAGATGAAATAGAATTTTTAAATATAAACAAAGTATATGGGCATAAATACAAATGATATGAAAATTATCCAATTAATTATCTTACAAAAGAAGGGTTAAATTGCAAATATTTGACAGACCAAACGTGGTAGTTTATAGTCGCCCGACACCAATTATATAAGGATATACATCTTAAGATAGAGCCTCTTAATCTTGAATAATCTAATTCACTTTAAAATATGAAAAATGTAGATAGCCCGCTATAAATTGACGGCCCGCTACTATAATCATGAAAGCCCTCTATAATTCATCCAATGGTTATGGACCGGATAAATTATCCAGCCTACAAAAAGACGTGTGCTACGTTTAGTTTCTACATAAGATACGCCAAACGCCAAGATAAAAAACGAGGTAATAAATTTATCTAGCCTATACAATTATGTTTACTTTGTTCCTTGTTTTTTAAATTCTCTGTTAACTTGCCAATACATCATATATAGTTTAAAGTATGTGATATTACAAACCTAACCATAGTTTATTTCGGTCTTTTTGCAATTAGTAGCATGGGTTGGATAATTTATCTGGACCAGAACCATTGGATGAATTGTATGGGGTCTCATGTTTATAACAGCCTGACAATTTATAGCGGGCTATGAACATTTTTTATAAGTGAATAAGAGATTATTCAAGATTGAAAGACCTCTATCTTGATAGATATCTTATAACTGAACGGGCGCTTATGGTTAAGTTATCTACATGTATTCATGAAAAAGTAAGAAATCCGTAGCATCTACGACCTCAACTAGATTTAATCAATGTAAATAAGAGAAATATATAAGACCACACTTGAATCTCCAAGTAAAACGCATATCACAACGTTTAACTTCAATCTTGTTTACTTCATATATAGAATAACATTTCTCAGACTTTCAATAACCCGAATTTTCAGTTTCACCCTTTTATGTTCAGTGTTCAAAACGTCAATTGGTCCTTCCTTAATCTTGGTTGGTGAATCATTTCTAAGACTGAAATATTCGAACATTAAGAGTCCTCAAGCTCAAATTTAAACCCAACATTAGACAAGACCAAAACATATATCAGGAATCTTAAATATATCATCATCGGCGGCAAGTAAACTAACTACACTTACAAGCAAGGCAATGAAGACAGCTTCGAAAGTATTGACTTGGTAACAATCGTATCCGTACTCTCAACTGCCTTCATCAGAACAGCACACTGTGGCTTCTCCAACATGGAACCAAATCTACTCACAAGGCAAAGCACAAAGTTCCCAAACTTCAGCGACTTTGAATACCTCTCCGCGCACATCGCAAACCGAAGCGATAAGCCCTTCTTCCACCGATTCCCTACTCAGACAAACAACCGAGGTTTTCGAACACGTTCTGCCACAGCCCGAAAAGGCTTCCGTCCAAACCAACTCCACGCCGATCACACGCCTATGAAAGGGAAGGCAAATAACCCTCTTCGAGCCCTCATCTTTAGTGAGCAGCAACTTCTCGCAATTGCGGAGACGTGCAAAGGGTGTAGGCATTCTTTCATTATCTTAGCCACAGCTTCAGACAAGAACATGTCTATGCCTTTTTTCGACAGAAGCAATGGCAGCAACAGGCCGTACTCGGCGGCCCTTTGATGGGCTTTGCAGAAATCTGACGTGGCGTTCAACAGCTCGCGGCTGTAGGGCCCGTCGAGGGATAGGAACTTAGGCAGGGCAGTCGAACAGAGGACGTGGCACGGCCAGTTTGATTCGTCTCCTCGGTTTATTAAATCCAAGAAGGCGTACATTAGTATGCTGTAGTATCGTCGTCTGAACTCCACGGTTCGATCACATTCAAGATTGTCAATGAATTTCTGCTATTTTCGGCGCATAGTTTCTGCATATCCTTTGCCAGCTGCAAAGCTTTCGACTTGCTATTCGCGCTTACGATTTGGGACTTGAAAGACTTTGCGGTTTCCTCTAACTCAGCGTTTAGGGGCTCATCCTCTATGGCTTCAAAACCTCGCATATTTTTATGGGAGTTTTCTTCTTCAACATCAACAGCAGAAGTATCATCGTATTCCCCTTTAACTAAACGACACTGAGAGACAAAGAACCCTCAGTATGCGATTCGCCGACTGCCATTGGAAGCCAAGGAACATCTGATCGTTCTTGCCTGAAGCAAAGCCTCCTCAAGCCATTCCGGCAAAGAACAGAGCTCATCGTCGCATCTTTTTCATCTTCTTCTTCTTCTGAGTCCAAATTCAAGGGAGAAATGCACTCGTGTTCAGAAACAGAGACCAAATCCATGAGCGTTTGAGCGGCTTTCTTCACCCAAAAATCGAGCCCATTTCTCTCGCTAAGCACAACTGTGGCTAATTCACGTAAGTCCCACTTGCAAAACCTATGAAGGTCGTATACGAGGAAGGATAGAACTCTTGCATGAACCATTTTCGGCAGGGTTTGTACCCACGCGACGCTGTTCCATTGAAGGCTTAAATTGATCATCTTAAACATCTTCATTGACTGAATCAATAGCGAGTGATGTTATTACGATTTTGCTGTTACCTTTTTCCATCTGCAGTTTGCGTGGGATTCACGAGCAGTGAAATAAATGATGAAGTGGAGATTGGAGGATTAGTGGTCTTTTCTGACGAGGGTTGTTGAAGTTTTTCTGTAGCCATAGAGATGCCTCGGTCTCAGGGCACGGAGAGTTCAGGAAGATATCGAACATTGGAATCCAGCGCTCCATTTTCTTTCGACCTTCGACGTTCGCCACATGAGAAGGTCGGCAAGGTGTTTTGATGAAATGTCGCAGTGACAATCCTGTTGGAGAGTGGGTTACCCACTCTACCACTCAATCCTATATCTACTCTAATATTAATTATATATTATTTTATTATATTAATATTATAATGCATATTAGACATGCCTTTTGCCTATAATACAAAGGCTCGAGGCAATATAAAACACACCAAAAACTAAGAGAAAGAAAAAGAAAGAGAGAGAAGGAGAAAGAAGGAAAAAAAAAATAGAGGGTTTGATCGGTATTTGCTCCAACTATAAAGAGAGATAGTGAGTGTTTTCTCCTTTGTAGATTGAGAGTTTGTAACCCCTACTTTTTACCCCAGTAATAATATTTCTACCTTCCCCGTGGTTTTTACCCCAATCAAAAGGGTTTTCCACGTAAATTCTCGTGTCCATTTTATCCTCACAGTCATTTCCAATATTACTACGCTGTCCGTTTCGCAACAAGTGGTATCAGAGCCAACCCTGATTGATATTCCGATTATGCTCTGTGGTTGCAGCTTTGTCTGATCTTCCACATCAGAAAGGATATTGAAAAGGTTTATCGTTACGGAAGAGTTTTTTGGCAAGTCGTGGCAATAGACTGTGTAAGTAAGTTCTGTCTAGGTGGCTGGTGCCAAGCGGGACACATAGTGACCCCACCAGATCTCATCTGGGAATTTACTTAGAAGGGTAATTTTGTCTAGAAAGCTGGTCGCTAACCCTTTCTGCAAATTATCTGATCAGTACTATTTGGCTGGACTGTCGAATTTCTCCGACGATAGCGACGTGGGAAAAATGGCAGCTAAAATGAAATTGAGAATTCAACGGGAGAAACTACTCACTGTGGAAAATGAGGATAAAGGCAATTTTACTCAAAGAAATTGTCTGGAGGCGATCACTGGCAGACCAACAACTATTACAAGTGATGCCAACTGGAGGAAGATGGACGGGAGGGCCATCGTCAATATTCATCTGGCATTAGCAGATGACATATTATCAAGCATTGAAGAGAAAACTAGTGCGAAAGAAATCTGGGATCATCTAGAGAAGCTGTATCAAGTCAAGTCACTCCACAGTCGAATTTTCCTAAAAAGAAATTATATCATCTGCGAATGGAAGAATCTTCTTCAGTGACCGAGCACATCAACAAGTTGAATACCCTGTTCTCTCAACTTAAGGACTTGGATTACAAAATAGAGCCAAGTGAACGTGCTGAGCTTCTACTGCAAAGCCTGCCATACTCCTACGATCAACTCGTCATCAACCTGAGCAACAACCAAGCTGCGGGAAAACTTATCTTCGATAGTATTGCAGCTGCGGTTCTCGAAGAAGAAAGTCGGCGCAATAACAAAGAAGACAAGGTGATAATATCCCAACAGGCGGAAGCGTTGACAGTGACGAGGGCAAGATCAGGAGCACGTGGTCCAAACGGGAGCCGAAAACGAACAAGACCCGGAGAGTCTGTCCAAGTGGGAGTCAAAAACGGCAAAACCTTGTTACGAAAATAAGAAGGCTATAAAGTGTTACCACTGTGGCAAGAAAGGTCATCTGAAGAAAGATTGTTGGGCTCTAAACAAAATCCCAATGCCCAAGGAAACGCCGCCAACACTACCGACGATGGAATTGCCTTGGTGTGTGAAGCCGCAACCACTATCGCTGAAAAGGGAAGATTCAACGATGTGTGGCTCATCGACTCAGCAGCTACTTTCCACATGACCTCTCGAAAGGAATGGTTTCATCAATACGAGTCAACCTTTGAAGGATATGTCTACAGCTGCAATGACCAGGCGCTGAAAGTTGTCGAGGTGGGTACGGTTCAAATAAAGATGTATGACGGCACTGTGCGTACTATCCATGATGTGCGACATGTGGAGGGCTTGAAGAAAATCTATTGTCCATGGGGCAATTGGATGATCTTGGTTTCAAAGTTGAATTGGAAAACAAGATCATGAAGGTATCCAAAGGAGCACTAGTGGTGATGAAGGGAGAAAAGATAGCTGCAAATCTATACACGCTGAAGGGAGAGACTTTGCAAGCAGGGCAAGCATCTGTTGCTACAACAAGTTCAATCGAAAGTCTACAATGACTTGGCACAAGAAACTTGGTCATATGTCTGAACAAGGCATGAAAATTCTTGCGCAAAAGAATCTACTTCCTGGTCTTACAACGGTGACGTTACCATTCTGCGAGCATTGTATTGTGAGCAAGCAACATCGCCTGAAGTTCTCTCCATCGAATTCTAGAAGCAAAGAAATTCTAGAATTGATCCACTCTGACGTATGGCAAGCACCGGTCGCATCTCTAGGAGGAGCCAACTACTTCGTATCATTCATTGACGACTACTCCAGGAGATGCTGGGTGTATCCAATCAAGAAGAAGGACGAAGTGTTTTCTATCTTCAAAACATACAAGGCGCGAGTTGAACTTGAAACCGGTAGAAAAATCAAGTGTCTCCGGTCAGATAATGGAGGAGAATATACTGGCAAAGAATTCATCGAATTCTGCAAAGGTGCGGGCATCAGAAGACAGTTCACCACGGCTTACACTCCACAACAGAATGGCGTGGCAGAGCGGTTGAATAGGACCCTGTTGGAAAGAACAAGGGCTATGTTGAGAACTGCTGGCCTGGAAAAGAAGTTCTGGGCGGAAGCGGTCTGTACTGCCTGTTATGTGGTGAATCGGGCTCCATCTACTGCTATAGAGATGCGAACACCGATGGAAATGTGGACTGGTGCACCTGCAGACTATTCAAACCTCCATATATTTGGAAGTTCAACGTACGCGATGTACCACGACCAAGAAACAACGAAGTTGGATCCAAAGTCCAGGAAATGCCTATTCTTGGGGTATGCTGATGGAGTAAAGGGGTATCGCTTGTGGGATCTCATGACCACAAAGTGATTATCAGCAGAGATGTTATCTTCTTGGAGGATGGCGATCAAGTCGAAAATGATAGCAGTTCAAAAGGCATGACAAAGACCACACCGGTGAAACGAAAATTGGAGCAATATAATTCTTCTGAAGCTGAACCGGCGCACGAAGAGCTCGACCCAGTCGAATCTGAAGTACCGGATCTCTGGCGGTCATCACGCGAACGTAGACCGCCAAGTTGGCACTCAGATTATGAGATAGAGAGCAATCTTGCATACTGTTTTCTAACGGAGGATGGAGAGCCAACCACTTTCCAAGAAGCACTGAATAATCCAGATGCGAGTCAGTGGATTTCAGCAATGCAGAAGAAATGGAAGCTCTCTATAAAAATAAGACATGGGAGTTGGTGCCATTACCGCAAGGAAGGAAACCCATTGGCAACAATGGGTGTACAAAATCAAGCGGAATGGTGATGACCAGGTAGAGCGCTACCGTGCTAGACTGGTTGTAAAAGGATTGCTCAGAAAGAAGAATTGACTTCAACGAAATTTTCTCACCGGTGGTACGACTTACAACAGTCAGGGTGGTCTTGTCAATGTGTGCTACATTCGACTTGCATCTTGAGCAGCTGGACGTGAAGACGGCCTTTCTCCATGGTGACCTGGATGAAGAATATATATGCTTCAACCAGAAGGTTTTCGAGGAACAAGGAAAAGAATATCTGGTTTGCAGATTGATCAAATCTCTCTACGGGCTCAAACAAGCACCTCGATGCTGGTATAAGAGATTTGACTCCTTTATAATGAGTCTTGGCTACAACAGGCTATACTCAGATCCTTGTGCGTATTTCAAGAGATTTGGCAATGACGATTTCATCATGTTGCTGTTGTACGTCGACGATATGCTGGTAGCAGGACCCAACAAGGTCGTATCGCCAACTTAAAGACTCAACTAGCCAGTGAATTCGAAATGAAGGACTTCGGGCCAGCAAACAAAATTCTTGGCGTGCAAATACTCGAGACAGAAGCAAGCGGAAGATTTGGCTTTCCCAGAAGAATTATTTGAAGAAAATCTTGCGAAGGTTCAACATGCAAGATAGTAAGCCAATATCTACCCCTCTTGCTGCTAATTTCAAGCTATCCTCCGAGATGTGTCCTACTAATGAAGACGAGCGGATGGAGATGTCTCGACTGCCATATGCATCGGCAGTAGGAAGTCTAATGTTCGCAATGATCTGTACCAGACCAGACATTGCCCATGCAGTGGGAGTTGTTAGCCGATACATGTCCAACCCTGGCTGGGATCACTGGAGTGCTGTTAAGAGGATTCTCAGATATATCAAGGGAACCTCGGATCTTGCCTTATGTTACGGAGGTATAGATTTTACTGTCCATGGTTTTGTTGATGCAGATTATGCAGGTGAACTTGATAAAGCAGATCCACAACCGGATATGTGTTTAATCTTGCTGGTGGTGCCGTAAGTTGGGTTTCAAAACTGCAGTCCATTGTTGTAACATCAACAACGGAAGCAGAATACGTGGCAGCTACGCAAGCCAGTAAAGAGGCATATGGTTGAAGATGTTGCTGGAAGAACTCGGCCACAAACAGGAGAATATTGTTCTCTATTGTGATAGCCAGAGTGCGTTGCATCTTGCAAGGAATCCAGCATATCATTCAAGAACCAAACATATCCGTGCAATACCACTTTGTTCGTGAACAAGTGGAAGCGGGACTGTGGACATGCAAAAAGTTCACACTGCGGATAATCTGGCAGACTACATGACCAAAGCAATTTCTGTGGACAAGTTTATGTGGTGTCGTTCCTCATGTGGATTGACTGAATCTAGTAACACGAAAAGGCGAGCTAGAAGAATGGTGTGAAGATATGATTGTGTCTCAATCAAATCTTCAAGTGGGAGATTGTTGGGAGAGTGGGTTACCCACTCCACCACTCAATCCTATATCTACTCTAATATTAATTATATTATTATTTTATTATATTAATATTATAATGCATATTAGACATGCCTTTTGCCTATAAATAGCAAAGCCTCGAGGCATATAAAACACACCAAAAACTAAGAGAAGAAAAAGAAAGAGAGAGAAGGAGAAAGAAAGGAAAAAAAAAATAGAGGGTTTGATCGGTATTTGCTCCAACTATAAAGAGAGATAGTGAGTGTTTTCTCCTTTGTAGATTGAGAGTTTGTAACCCCTGTTTTTTACCCCATAATAATATTTCTACCTTCCCCGTGGTTTTTACCCCAAGTCAAAAGGGGTTTTCCACGTAAATTCTCGTGTCCATTTTATCCTCACAGTCATTTCCAATATTACTACGCTGTCCGTTTCGCAACAAATCCCGCCAAATATATGCTCCGTCTAGTTTTGATAATGTCCAAGAGAAGCCCGGTATATAGAGCATGGTGTCCCTTTAGTTGGCTATATAACGTTGGTTCAAGAGTTTCTTATCCAATACAAACATGTTCACTATGTTGGATAAGCCAAGATAATACCCATTATCCATTCTAATCTTGCTCACTTTTCAATTTGTCCAATGGTTTAAAGCCCGATATAAAAGTTAGGTCCGCGGCTGTTATCTATCAAATTCAAGGTAAGTTATGGGTTGGGCCAGATAATTTATCCAATCAGATACTAATTCTGAAATTACGAGAACACCCTTAAATATTATCGTGTCTTTTTTAAGTTTATTGACAGTCTCTATCTTTCGAATTCTAACAAGGTTAGATTCTTCAGCAAAAGCACCTACATGCAGTTGTGAGTTGTGACTTTCCTTCTCACTCCATTGTGTGTCAATGCACTAAATTTCTCATAGGTTATTCGACCCCAAGCAATCTCTTTCCTTATGACAAAATCGTCGCCGGAAACACTGCCTTCTGACACACCCATCTTCCACGGTGGAGCTGATATTTCCTCCCCCTGGATCGGTCACAAAGCCTCTAATGACTTTGGCGGCGAAACCATCAAGCAAAGAATGGTGCTTGGATTGGGGACAGGAATAATGCGATAGATGTTGAAGTGAAACACTGGTAGAGAGATGAAACGAAGATAGAGAATCTCAGTTGTAATTCTATTTAGTAAAGTTAGGGTTAGAGTCGTAAATTTACAAAAGTGATATAAGATAACATTTCTTTTATCTTGCCAAGTGAACATGATAACAATCTGATACAGCGTGGCATGTAATGGATAGTGAATGGTCTTGATGAAAAAACCAAGATAATATCCCAAGATAAAAATTATGAGTCCTTATCCTATCTACTAAACTAAACGCAAGTGGGTTATTATTGGAAGCCCGCTATTAAGCCCGTTCTAATAAACAACAGAATCCAAGGTAACTTAACCCACACAATTAGGCCAGATAACTTTAGCAGACCAAGATAAAAATCGTGAAAAAGGTCAAAAATACCCCAGCCATAGTGTCTTATTGTTTACAAGCACGGTTATGATGGTAATTCACATGGGTTGATGCTCTATATATTATTTATTATATTGGCAACTGAACATGTTTATTTTAAGGAATGAAACGAGATGTTATAGTGCCTTATTATCGGGAGTTGTATTTTGGTTTTATTTTATCTTATCGGTGCAACTAAACGCCACTGTTTAGTTGCCACATTTTCAATCACTGTTAGCCCGTTAATGAACTGAGCCCGATATAATAATAGCAGATGCTCGAGATTATCATCCAATGGATTGGGCTTAGGGTTGGAAGTGGGGCGGGGATTACCCGTCCCCGCGGGGATCCGCCCCGATCGGGGCGGGGAATCCCCGAGATTTTGTCCCGCAGGGCGGGGACGGGGAATGATTTTTTCCCGCGGGATTCCCCGCCCCACCCCGAAACCTATTTATATTATAATATTAAATTATAATTTAAATAATACTAAAATAATATAAATATAGATTAACTAATGTTAAATTAATAAAATAATATATGAAACTATAATTTTATAATATTTATAATAAAAAAATATATAAATTTAGATATTATATTTAAAATACTATTTTTCTTAAAATTAATCCCCACGGGGAATCCACGCCCTGCGGGGATCCTGCGGGGACGGGACACTTTCGTCCCCAAATGAATAGCCCCCGTCCCCTCCCCGCCCCGTTGCCATCCCTAATTGGGCCTAGGTTGTCAATGGGGCGGGGACGGTGGAAAATTTTTCACCGCCGATATCCCAGCCCCCTTCCCCCGCCCGCCCCGATTATTATAAGTAATATAATATTAAAATATACTTTAGATAATATTAAAATAATATAAATATGATTAAAATATAGTTTAAATAATATAAAAATATAGTTTAAATAATATTAAAATAATATAAATTAATTTTTTTTAAAAACAATTAGGACGGGGAGGGAATCCCGCAGGGACGGGGACGGGGACAATTTTATCCGTGTTTGCCTCGCGGGGCGAGGACGGGATTACATCCCTGCCCCGAACCCGCGGCGTTAGACAACCCTAATTGGGCCAAGAATATAAACTCAACCACCCGTACTAAATGGAAAATTACCAAAACACCCTTAAATTAAAGCACAATAAACTTGATCAATTGAATCTTGACTGGGTCGTTGGGGAAATTCAACCATTGCAGTCCACCGGTAGACCAGCCGCCCGGTGTCGGACTGGTCATCCGTTCGAACAGGTCCGGTGTGGTCAGATCGGTCGGTAGGGTCACCCTAAACGCCGTCCCCTTCGTTGTGCCTCTCTATTCATGCAGATATTCTCAAAACTTATTACGGTACACATTAAGATTTAGTGTTTTACGTTCTAGATTTTCGAGATTGTTCGAGTTTGGGTTAATGTTGTTCTTACTGCGCCATGGTTTATCTTGCGTTGTTGAGTTTGCTTAAAACAGAAGATTGATTATCTTGAAAACTGTAATTCGAGTACAATGTCTTTACCAGGCAGAATGATATTAGATATTTCTGTCATTTTAGTGTTTAGTCGTCGCGGTAATAGTTTCCCCCTTATCTCTTATCAGTTTTTCTTTTATCTTTTATTTTATTCTTTTGTGTTCGTCGTCGTCGATACTAGATTAGACACTCATTTTACCAACTATTGACTTTTCAAGTTAGCTTTGGTCCCATAGTATATTATATTATTGCTGTGTGCATGCTGAATCACAAGTGCCATCTATAATAAAATCACGCAGCGCAGAATATGTAATCCCATATTCTTCATTACGCACTACATTACTGAATCACTCCCTTTCGATCTGAGTTATGGATTAGGAAACTCAAACTACATTCAAATCTCCGCAACATTAACCATCTCTTCCGTTTTCATAATAAACCTTGTTCTTACATGTTTATCATCATCTACCACTGCTACTGATCGGTCGGCCCTTCTCTATCTCAAATCCAGAATCACAGATGATCCTCACAACATTATCATGCAGAATTGGACAGCGTCATCTCCAATATGCAGTTGGGTTGGCGTTAGATGCGGGAAGCGACACCACAGAGTCTCTTCTTTGAACATCTCTTACATGGGCCTCGCCGGCGAAATCCCGCCCCAGCTCGGAAACCTCTCTTTCCTCATCTCCCTCGACTTGGCAGGTAATAACTTCTTTGGGACGATTCCCCGAGATTTGTCACGCATGCGAAGGTTGAGATTCGTAAGCGTAGGCAAAAATAGATTCACGGGAGAGGTCCCTTCTTGCTTTGCATCCTTGCCTCGGCTCGAGTTCTTGCATCTTAACAACAACAGCTTTACGAGCTTCGATTCGTTCCTCGCCTCTTTTGCTAGTAATAACGTATCGAATCTCGACACTTTGGACGTGTCGTTCAACTCTCTCCAGGGTAAGATTCCAGAATCTATAGGAAATATACTTGCTCTCAAACGACTGATGATGAGGACAATCAGCTATCAGGTTTTTTACCTTCTTCGCTTTCCAACTTGACGAGTCTGGTATATCTCAATATGGACAGCAACTACATCGAAGGGACTTTACCAGAATGGATGGGGAATCTTCGTAACCTTAGTTATCTGATTTACAAGTAAATGGACTCATCGGTTCGATACCGCCGAGCATCTTCAACATATCAACTCTTGAAAATTTAGGCTTGATTCGGAATCATTTATCCGGCACACTTCCATATGATATGTGTCATCGTCTTCCAGTGCTCAGAGGACTTTATTTAGGACGTAATGAGCTATACGGTGAAATTACGCCAAATATTTCATTGTGCTCTAAACTTCAAGTTTTATCCGTGCCATATATAATATTGATGGTACATATTCCATATATTCCTCGGTCAATCCATCACGCTTGAGTGTTCTAAATGTTTCATTATGTCGGCACTAAACTTATTATGTTAATATGCAGGTGAGATACCAAGTGCAATAGGGGAACTTGAGGAGCTTGAGATTCTGCAGTTAGGGGTCAATCAACTAAGTGGTTCCGTGCCAATAAACATATATAACATTACCAGCTTGAGAATGATTGAACTTGAAGCAAACAGGCTTTCAGGTGATCTTCCATCAAACTTAGGTTATTTCCTGCCTAATCTTGAAGGGCTCTATCTTGGATTCAATAACTTTGGTGGAGCTTTCCAAGCTCTATCTTAAATTGCTCTAAACTAACTCGGTTGGACATTGAAAGCAACCGTCTCACTGGTCCAATTCCTAGTTCCATAGGAGAAGATTTAAGATTCTTACAGTTCTTGGCTTGGGTGCCAATGGTTTTACGTCCAACTCTGAACTGAGCATTATCGATTCGTTGGCGAACTGCAGATACTTAGCAGAACTAAGAGTTAATGAAATTCCATTATATGGTAACATACCTGCGTCTATTGGAAATCTATCTTCTTCTCTCGCCAAATTGTATGCTTATGGGTGTGGCATCAAAGGTAGCATTCCTAATGAAATTGGTAACCTGACAGGGTTGACAATGTTGAATTTACGCAGTAATGATTTGAACGGAGAGATTCCATCAACACTACATGACTTACAGAGCCTTCAAGAACTCGCTCTTAGCTACAACCGAATAGAAGGACTCATTCCAAGCGGACTTTGCCAATTAAAGAGTCTGGGACTCATATATGTGAATGTAAATCAGTTCACAGGTCCAATACCATAATGCTTGGAAAATATATCATCTTTAAGATATATATCTCTCGATAACAATAACTTGAATTCGAGTATACCTTCGAGCCTTTGGAATTTGAGAGATCTCTTAGAACTTAAAATTTCCTCAAATTCTTTAATGGGTTCTCTGCCTCCAGAAATAGGAAATTTGAAGTCTGCAATATTTATTGATATGTCAATGAATCATCTCGCTGGTGAAATTCCGAGAACATTTGGGGGTTTAATTCATCTAGTTAATCTTTCTTTGGCCTATAACGATTTCCGAGGCTCGATTCCCGAGTCAATTGGAAGCATGATCAATCTAGTTTCTTTGGACTTTTCTCACAACAAACTCAACGGGACGATTCCAAAGTCACTGGAAGCTCTAAAGTATGGAAAATTTTAATGTTTCTTTCAATGGATTATCAGGAGAGATCCCTACTGATGGACCTTTTCAAAATTTCACAAGCCAATCATTCATGTTCAATGATGCACTGTGTGGCCCCTCAAGGTTCAAGGTTTTATCTTGCCGTGAATCTCAACAACACAGAGCGAGAAGAAGATAATTCTACCATTATTCATTGCTATAGGAATCGGAGTCTTAGTTTTTGCCGCCTGCTTGGCATATGCAGCTATGAATATCAAAGGAAATTACTCATACAGTTGTTTCAGATGCACCTGCTACAGGACATCCCTTAAGATTCTCTTATTACGAGCTATTGCATGCTACTGAAATTATAGCGAAAATAATATACTCGGGAGGGAAGTTTCGGTTCCGTTTATAAGGCGTACTAAGAGATGGAACTGCATTAGCCGTGAAAGTATTTCACATTCAATTAGAACGTTCGTCGAGGTCTTTCGAAGTCGAATGCGAAACTTCAAGGAATCTTTGCCACAGAAATCTCGTTAAAGTCCTCGGCAGTTGCACAAATCAAGAATTCAAGGCGATCGTATTAGAATACATGCAAAACGGCAGCTTGGAGAAGTTGTTGTATTCCGAAGAAACCAACGTATAAGCATCACGCAAAGACTCGACGTAATGATCGACGTTGGAAGTGCGTTGGAATATCTCCATTACGATTATTCAACGCCTGTGGTTCACTGTGACTTGAAGCCGGGAAATGTCCTCTTAGACGAAGATATGGTGGCCCGTGTTAGCGATTTCGGAATTACAAAGTATCTCAATGAAGGAGAAAGCATGATACACACTAGGACCCTCGCAACGCTTGGCTATATGGCTCCAGGTATGTAATGTATGCATACGTAATGGACCTTTAAATCAAATATTTGTTTATATAGTTGGACACTATAATATTTTTTTTCTTGTTTTGCTTGAATGAAACAAATATGGGTTGAAGAATATGGTTCGGGAGGCATAGTTTCCACGAGATGCGACGTGTATAGCTACGGGATAATGCTGCTGGAGACCTTTACGGGGAAGAGGCCGAGGGATGAATGTTTTCGGGAGACATAACACTCAGGGATTGGGTAAATGGCTCAATGCCCGGCGAAGTTATTCGAGTCGTCGATGCGAATTTGATTGCGACAAACAACCTCGACGAAACACTATTGCAGTGCGTTGTTTCTATTTTGGAGTTGGGTCTTATTTGCACTGCTAAGTCGCCCGGCGATAGGACAAATATGAAAGACGTTGCTGAGCAACTAAAGAAAATTAGAATGCGGCTAACGTAATCCTCTAAAGAAACTTCCGACGCATCGACAAGACGATCGAGAGAGATATGAAAAGGAAGTATACTACCAGGAAAAAAACTGCATAATGGTTTATCTCTTATATATCTCCTTCATGTTTGCTTCTCTACAACTAATTAGTTACTGTTTGTTTATGTCTTCTTCCTCCCTTACTTTGAGGTTGCACTGAGTGCGACTAAGCCGCATATATCCCGTCGCTAATCCCGAGCAGCACTTCATGCGAACCCATTTCGGCGACGGCCCCAGTTTTCACCACAGCGATGGCATCAGCTCCTTTCGCCGTCGACAGGCGATGAACAACGATAATCATCGTTCTGTTAACCTAACTCGGCGTCTAATGCGCTCGTCGCCTCGTCGAGCAAAAGTATTTTCGGGTTTTTGAGGATCACGCGAGCTATAGCTACACACTGCTTCTGCCTGCCCGATAACTGCACGCCCCTTTCCCCGACGTAAGTGTTGTATGCCTTAGGCAATGCTGATAAGAAGCTGTGTGCGTTTGCAGCTTTTGCAGCTTCGACGATCTCTTCTTCTGACGAAATTCCTAGGTTTCCGTAACATATGTTGTCTCGAATCGTCTCGTTGAAGAGAATTGGTTCTTGGCTCACTATCCCCATTTGTTGCCTAGCCATCTTGGGTTCAGCTTTCGTATGTCTATCCCGTCCAAGAATATGTGGCCCCAGTCTTGATCGTAGACCTTCGCAGTAGGCTTTTATCACCGTTGTTACCGCTCCCACTTTCTCCTACGAGTGCGTGTATCTGGAGGAAAGATGAAAGAGCGATTTCATTTGCGTTGGGAAAAAAGGTGTTATTTGAGCACAGTAAGTAGTACATTCCCAGCGGATATAACCATGCTCAGGTCTCTGAAAACGGGGATGTCTGGCCTTGTGGGATATCTGAAGCTAACAGTCTGGAAAACGATTTCGCCTTTTAAAGACTCGATCTTTAGCCCTTTCTTCGATGCTCGATCGATCTTCGGTTTCTGATCGACGATCTCGAATATAGAAGCAGCTGCTTCCTTGGACTTCTTGATATTCGCTAAAAGATTGCCGCTCTGCGAATTCCAGTGGTAAAAACGAACTACCGAACCAAAATTTGGTTACCGAAATTCGGTTTTTTATTTTAAGAACCGAAAATCGAACCGAATTTAATCGGTTTTCGGTTCGGTTTGGGCTACCGACCGAAAACCAAAATAAAAATAATTAAATTCCTCAATCTTTACAACACAACAAAGCAACTCTATTCGGCTCAGCCGCGGGTTGCCATATTATTGGGAAAAAAAATAATATTTTAATACCAAACCCGCATTAGTTTATATATATTAATTAATTTATTACTTATAATGAATAATTAATATTTTAATACCAAAACCGAATTAAATTTATATATATTAATATATTAAATATATATTTTTAATTAATATATTAAATTTCTTTTTTTTTTGTTTTTTATTCGGCTAATCGAATTACCGAACATGAAAAACCAAAAATTTCGGTTTTCAATTTTTAAGAACCGAAAACCGAACCGAACCTCTTTGCTCTGTTCGGTTCATACCGAATTTTAGTTTTCAGTTCGGTAATTCGGTTAAACCGACTTTTGAACACTCCTGATTCCAATGGATGACTTGCAGGGCAAATAACACCCGGAGAAAAGGCAATTTTCGACGACATTATTATAGGTACTTTTTTTCTGTCATTTGCAGATATGAATATTTTTTTAACCTTGAAAACTTCGACAAACTGCTGGTGATAGTGGTTTGTAAGAAGAGCTCCTACTAGCAGGAGAAAGAATGTTCGCTGAACATGCACGAAGTTTGCGAAGCCTAAGCCAATGCCGCGTACGATTCCATTCACATATTCATTGCTTCATGGGAGTCTTACACTTGTGCTGATAGTTTTCCATGATTTCTCTTCGCAGCAAAACGAAGCAACCGTTCTTATTCCCCCGACTGCATCGTTAGCTACTTGTCTTTGTATGTCGCCTGAAAAAACACTTTCGATAGTTCGACGTAACTAATGTCCAAATGAAAGCGAAAGAAAAAAAAAAATTGGACCTTGTTGTTCCCATCTTGGAGAAGCTTCGCACGCGTAAATCGTTCCATCAACATAAAGGCAAGACGACTATGATGGTGAGCGAAAGCTCCCAATTGATGGCAAAGGCTATTAAGAGGTGATAAGTTAGGAATTTATATTATTTTAACACCCCGTAAAAGCGTGTTTTTTCGATCGTTATTGACCAATTCCCGCTCGAATATCCTTTATTTATGTTTAAATTTATTTTCCACAGATGTCCGAGGAAACGAGATTGACGAAGTCAAATAAGGCACTTTTTGAATGATTTGAATCTTTTGGGAGCTTCTTGCAATTTGCTACTCTATTTGGGGCAGTCCTGCATATACCAGATTTTGCTATTATTTTGGCAAGAGATGACGTGAAGTGAAGAGCAAATAAGGCAATAGGATATTTTATGCCAAGAATCACGCAAGGAAATATCAAAATATCAAAGAGTTGGTCAAAATATTGAAAAGAGATCAAATCTTTGAAGATTAAGTCTGCTACTACATTTATAAATAAGAGGCTTTTGACGGAAGAGATGGAGGGGAGCGATAGAAAAAGGATTGACGACAGAAAATAAAATATAGAGCTTGGCGTCAAGCGAATAAAAAAGAGCCGAGCGCTGCGAATTATTTCGCTGCGAGGAGAAGACTCTTGACGGCGAAGAAGACTAGAGAAAGCTAAGAGCGATCCCGAGGGTCTCCAAGGCGTTTCTTCCGTCGTTCACACGACGGAAGACGCCGCGGCGACGCGTGACGACTCGAGCATCTTGAGGGGCGAATTCTATACCTTTATTATCTCGTTTTCAACAATGTTTAATTCATTGTTGATTTCGTTTATTCCCATGTTAGCTTAATTTCTTTTGTGATTTAGACCATGTTAGGTCGATTATGACTACGTATTAATACAATTATTATTTTATTTAATTATATGATTTGAGTTATGTATTCTTTGTTTGTGCTTCATATGCGTACGTGTGATTGGCCTCCATGCGTATGATTATTGATTGGTTTATGAGACGGACTAAGTGATTAGACCGATTAGAACAAAACATTGAATACCACTACGTAAAACCAAACAGAGATGGAATTCGGTTTCGTATGTGGTGTCCGAGACCTTAGGCGCCGAAAGCGTCTAAACTCGGGGAATTCACGAAGATCGAAGGCACGTATAGGAACTACAGTCATATAGACATATAGTTGATTGGTTCTCTGTTACGTAGGGTTGCTATTGCGGGACAAACGAGTAGCACATATGTTAGGAAATTCTACCTTGACTATGATTCATATTGATTAGATAGATTAGATTGCATGAGGACGTAGGATTAATTCGTGGCCGAGCATGTGTCTTAATCACGTCGTCGTCTACTGTTCTATCCTCATCTATTTTATTTGGGTTTATTTTATTATTTGCGTCTTTTATTTCTTTTAATCAAATCATTAAAACTATAAAAATCCCCTTAGTCTAAATTAGAATTAGAAATATTATCTTAGAATCAATCGAGCTGTCTTCGTGGATCGATACTCGGACTTCGTCCGTTTTATACTACTTGCACGACCTAGTACACTTGCTAGTATTTGAGCGTGTCAGGAGGCCAGCCAATGCATGCTCCGTTCTGAACTGCTAACAGTAATGTGTCGACGACGAGGTTTCTCAGCATCGAAGCATCGGTGGAAAGCCTAGCACCTATCGCCCACTGTACTAAAAACAAGATTTTTTCTACTACAAAGGCGAATGATGCGTAATAAGAAAGAAAACATTTTTTTTTCGTACCTCGAGTTTGCAGGGTCGTCGAACCAGCCTATTTCTTGTTGTACGACTTTTTCGAGCATCAAAGAATGAATCCTTTGGACGAGCTTTCCACCCGAGATTCCAAACATGAAGTTCTGAATAGGAGCACCAAAAACACGGCTGCAGCTATGGACCCTACTTAGCAAGGCTGGAAGCTCGGGCGGTTCAGCTGGGCTAGCCTTTTGATGGTCGACTTGTGCGTATTCGAGCCATCAGTTTTACTTCCTTGGCCTTTATCTTCACTCTCCTTAGATTCGTGGCTGAGAGCAAATTCAGAAGAAAACTGTTCGAAGGATGAAGATCTTCGTTCGAAGGAGAGTTTGCAAACGGTCATTCTTCGGGCTTGAGAGGCAATGAATCGTTCATTTCTTCGTTGTTCGGCACCTTTTCCCTCTTGCATGCGAAGGAGCTGATGGTAGGCTCCATTAGGTTCTTGAATCAGTTCACTATGAGTCCCTGCATGTATAGTTTTAGGACTACCCGAGCTGAGTTTGCAGATTGAAACAACATTAAATTTTCGGACCAAATGTTTTACCGTGCTCCACTAGTTTCCCGGCATGAGAACATCTATGAGATCGGCGTTTTTCACATTAGAGAGACGGTGGGCGACGACTACAATAGTTCGGTTTGGCATAACTTTCTCGAGAGCATACTGTACATTAGCTTCAGAAGCCATCTCTAAAGCACTCGTTGCTTCGTCTAGGAGTAGAATCTCCGGGCTTTGATTAGCCATCGTATGACGCCCTGCGAAAAACAGCAAGAATCTCAACACCTTCATCTAATGAAGAAAACAGAATCATAATCACTTAAATCAAGTCTTTACATTTGGGAGTTTGTCGATGAACTCAGCACAGTTATAGCAGTTCTAATCTTCATCAGTAGCATCGTTTTCGGAGTTTTTTTAAAAAGAGGAACGATTCTATTTCGTTTAAAAAAAGAGGAACGGGTTCTCAAATGACTGAAATACCCTTACTAAAAAACTGGTTAAGTAGGCTAACCGACTCATTAACAGCGAAAAGATATTCGAGTTTTATTCGAGTGAGAGAATGATCGAATAGACAACTCGAATAAATGCTTATCCGACTTATTAATAGCGAAAAATTATTCGACTTTATTCGAGTTGAAACCAGAACTCGAATGACGTACTCGAATAATTAATCGAAGAGATAAGGTGACTCGAATAATGTGCAGAAATTTTAAACGAATAAGCCACAATATCGAGTATCTTATCGAGTTTCCTTTTCCAGTAGAAACTCGAATAAGGAACTCCTATACGTACTCGAATAAGCTGTACTTTAAAAAGCTCGGAAAGAAAATTAGACACAAATCACTCGAAATCCCTAAATCTCTCGCGCACTCTTTCGAAACCAAATCGCATACTCGAAAAATCGTACACAAACCCACGCATAACCATCAATGGGGAAACGAAAAGCGAGTTCATCTGAGCCTTCCGCGCCTGTGCGTAACGGGTGGATGAGCAAATCGACGCCGGTAGAGCCACGGTGAGTTTTTTGTCGTATTTTGGGTTTTTGTCAAATCGAATTGGTTGAACGCATTTCTTGGTTAGATCTTTCGTTTGTAGCGTTTAATCGACCGATTTTGATGTTAAATCGTTGCGTAAACGTCGTAATCGGTCGGATTTTTTGGCAAAATCGTTTTCACGGCTTTTCGAGTAACTATTCGAGTTGTTAGGGTTCGAATAGCTGCTTGACGTTTCGAGTGATGGTTTACTCGAATAATCACTCGAATAACAGTGAATTTTATGTGTTTTTTGCGTTTTCAGGTCTATCTTCCGACGAAGTTGCCGGCGGACATGTTCTACCATGCCACCCTCACTCTGAACTCGCATTACATGTCGGTATGCGAACGCATCCGTACGCTTTTGAACGAGGAGGAAATGGAGGAGATGGTGAGACGGACCCAGTTCGGGAACTTGATAAAGGTGGCCCGAAACCACTACAACTCGAACATGATCCTGTGGTTTTTGATGAGCCGGGAGGTGGAGTACATGCCGGAGTCGAAAGAGTTCTGGATGGTCGTTCGTGGGCGGCCATTAAGATTTTCATTGGTCGAGTATTGCCTACTCACGGGCCTCGACTGCGGCGCAAACGAGCCGGAGATACCGTCATCGAACGAGTTTGCGGAGAGGCATTAGCCTGGTATTAATTCTATTTTTTTTATCTTTTTGATTCGTTTTTTACTTCGATTTCAAAAACTAACGTTTGTTTTATGGCTCGCAGGCAAGCCCGTTATATATTATATCGATTTGGATAAGAAAATCACGGAAATGATCCGTGACGCCGGTGGAGCCTCGGGCATGAATCCCGAGAAATTGAAGATCGCGGTCCTTTATTTTGCCGTCGGGGTGCTAGGGAGCGGAGGGTAAAGAAGGACTTGAAGGTCAAGGACGAGTGGCTCCGTCTGGTGGAGGACTTCGACCGCTTCAACGAATATCCTTGGGGAAGGATATCATTCGAGGAGGTCATTTATGGTCTGAACAAAGAACCTCGTGGGGAAGCACATGGAGATGACATCGAGGGAAAAAAACCCAAACAACCCTCGATATCAGCGGCTTCGTAATGCCGCTTCAGGTAATTAGTTTTGTATTATTATTAAGACATATTATACTTATTTTAACTTACTTTTACTCTCTTTTATCAGGTTCTGGCGTACGAGTGCTGGCCGACCGTCGGGCAAGAATTCGCCGTGAGAAGAGCCGGCGAAGGGCTCCCTTACCCCGTATGTGCCATTGGAAGACCACATTTTACGGCAAGAGCTCTGCTCCGGATGGCAAGCGGTCGAGCGTGCATTCGGTGCCGTGGCGATGGATGTAAGTATATTTATTTATTTATAATATGGATTTATTTAGATTGCGTTTTCTAAATTGTACAAATACACAGGACGTGCGGTGTTGCCTTACACCGACCGATGCTGAAGCCGATTCAAGGCACTTCCGCACGGTCGCCGGCTTTTGTGGCAGCCGGGATGATGCCGTAGCCCAGAGGATAGTGGAGCATCTTCTAAATGGGCTGCAGGTCTACTGCACCGACCATCGGCTTGCTCCGTCTCCTCCTCGGCCGTCTCCTCTCCGAGGCCGTCTCCTCCGAGGTCTTCTCCTCCGAGGCCGTCTCCTCCTCCTTCCGGCTCAATACGCCCATTTCGATAGGAGAATGGACAGGCTGGAAGGCGATGTACGGGACATGCGGGCGGAGATTAGGGAGCTGCGCTCGATCGTGCTCCAAGGTATGTCTGTTTATTTTATAAGATTATATTGATATTACGTAAAACTAACGTAATACTCTAATTTTGTAGCCCTTGAGAGCCTGACGCGCTCGATGGTGCGGGACGTTACGAGAAGCTACGATCAGGACATGCCGCCTCCTTCGCCTTCCCATTCGCCGCCGAGAGGGAGTCGGGACATGCCGCCGCGGTCGCCTCCTCCTTCGCCTCCTCATTCGCAGAACGTGACGGAGAGTCGGGAGCAGGGGGCGAGGATGTGGAGATGGAGGACGAGATGGATGTAGATATGATGGAGGCCGCGGCCGTGGCGGCGGAGAGGGCCGCGGCGGAAGCGGCGGCAGCGGCGGCGGCGGAGAGGACCGCGACGGAGAAAGGCGGCGGCGGATAGGGCGGCGGCGGAGAGGGCCGCGGCGGAGAGGGCCGCGGCGGAGAGGGCCGCGGCGGAGACGGCGGAGGCTGAGGCGGCGGAAGCGGAGGCGAGGTTCGAGAGGGCGGCGGCGGCGGCGAAAGGCAAGGAAGGCGGCGTGGGCGGAGAGGGCCGCGGGGAGTCGAAGGCAAAGAAGGCGGCGGAAGCGGAGAAGCAGAAGGCCGCGGCGGAGAGGCGGCCACGGACGGAACGTGTGAAGAAGAAGTCGAGGTTGCTGTCGAGTCCGTATACGCCGACGCCCGATTCGACCCCTCGCGTGCAATACAACGCCAAGCGGACATAGAGCAGATCATCGGCGAGAGGGTGAAGAGTTGGGATGCCGTCGCGGCGGAGGTGGCAAGAATGGGCGCAAAGGAGGAGCGGCAAGGAATGCTCCAAGCGTACGACAAGAAATTCTTTGCCGAACTGTCCACAGCGAAAGTGTGGCTTTCGGATGAGGTATGTGTGTTTTTTGCTAAATATGTTCCAATATTTCGTTTGATAACATTATATGCTATTTATTGCAGCACGTCAACGAGGCATTCTGCGGGTTCACGGCGATGCAAGAAAACTGCGTGCATGCGGAGCGAATCGCGTACGTGAACACCAACTTCCCACATGCAGTCAAGATGGAGTCCGCCAAACCGCGACCGTGGAACATGTCCTCGTTCGAGCTATTCGCCACGGGAGAGTTCAATGCGATATACAGTAGCAAGCCGTCACTTCACTGGAGCCAAGCGGATGTGGCCGTCATCCCATTGGCATTTAACGCGCATTGGGTGCTCCTCGTCGCTCGGTTCAAGGAGAGGAACATCCTCGTTTTGGATTCCGACCGCAGCAGCGATTCGGACTTGAGGTTCATGACGCCGTTCCTCGATCCTTTGGCCGAAGTGATACCGCTGATGCTTCAACACGTAGGCGTGGAGCAAGATTCCGTGGAGAAGTTTGCTTGGGTGCGGTGCCCCAATTTCCCTCAACAAGTCCTCAGGTAATTTTCTTATTTCTCACTTTCTTATTTTCTATTTCTTAAACCTGAAATTGTTCTATTTCTCGAACAGCGGAGAGTGCGGTATGTACATGCTTAGGGCGGCGATGTCTCTGTTGATCGGTAACAGAGATGATCTCTACGCTTTGGACGATTCTAAAGTTTTGTCGTTTAGAAAGTTTTTGACGATATATATTTATTTTAACAATTGGGATATTGTATGAACCGTTTTAGATATATTTGTATAGATTTTTTGATTTGGAATTGTTCTGTGTTATGGTTGGTTGAGTTGCTGTTGAGGTTGTTCAGAGTGTTCAAGGTTCAGTGTTGTTTTTTTTTCAAAATTTCACTGTTATTCGAGTAAAAGAGCTCGTTCGAATAACGATAATTTAACCGAAGTAACGTATTCGAGCGTAATCCGAGTACCTCATAGCACTCGAAAAACGTCGAACTTCACTGTTATCCGAGTTAACAGTTTGTTAGAATAATGTTACATTTATCGAGTTTCGTATTCGAGTCTACTCGAGTACAATACGTACGCGAATAATTTAAAAGTCGAAATATTGTTTTTATATCATGAGCATGAAATGTTAAATAACATTTCATGTTAAATATCATTTCATGTTAAATAACATTTCATGTCTACGTAATAATATATTATAGAGATTCTTGAAAAAAAAAAAAGAAAATAAAGTTGATATTTCTATACATGTTATAAATATTGTTGATGGGAATGTATATACTAAAGTCCTATCTACCAATGTATTTCATTGTATGTCATGCAACGACTTTTATTAAACATTGTTAATCTTCATTAAAGCGACTTATTAACATCATGAAGGCCCTAAAACATCGAAATATTTATATTTATACATCTATGTATCGAGATAATTAAAATTCTAAAATTCTGAAAAGAACACTCGAATTGCAAGATATTATCCGAGTTCGGTATTCGATTTTTTTGTAAGTTATTCGAGTTATCCTGGTACTCGAATAAATGTAGTTTTGATCTCCTTCCGCACGTGTGCATTTCACGGGTGTAAAATATGTGTAATTAATATAACAGTATTCTATAGCAATAATAATATGAGTTAAATGGTTTAACATGAAAATAAAGTGTTTTCCACTTTGTTAGTTGGCAATTTTCAATTATTATTTATTTTTATTTTTTTTAAGATAATGAAAATGCCCTTTTTTGTTGGGTTATGAAATGATTTCCGTAATTAGGGGAGAATATAAATTAAAATTAGTTTTAAAATAGAAAGTTGTGTTAGTGGGAAAGTTGTAGTCAAACGTGATATATGGTGGTTTAAGATAAAATAATATTTAACTAATATTAGCAAAGCTAAGCAAGGACATAGTAGACATTTTAATTATAATATAAACTTAAATTATATATGATATTATGACCCGTGCATTGCACGGGCAAAAAAACTAGTATTGTTGATGGGAATGTATATACTAAAGTCCTATCTACCAATGTATTTCATTGTATGTCATGCAACGACTTTTATTAAACATTGTTAATCTTCATAAAGCGACTTATTAACATCATGATGGCCCTAAAACATCGAAATATTGATATTTATACATCTATGTATCGAGATAATTAAAATTCAAAAATTCTGAAAAGAACACTCGAATTGCAAGATATTATTCGAGTTCGGTATTCGATTTTTTTGTAAGTTATTCGAGTTATCCTGGTACTCGAATAAGTTCAGGTTTCCAATTTCGACTTTTATCGTTATGTTATTCGAGTGCGGTATTCTAATGGTATTCGAGTTGCGAAGTTTACTCGAATAACAGTGAGAAAAGCTACAATCAAGCCAAACTTACAATATCCATCAATCTCATACACAACCTCATACATCAAACTCATACAACCTCATACATCAAACTCATACAAACTCATACATCAAGATTTACTTAATGTCTACGACCAACTCACCGACGGACGGAAACCTCTTTTCTTTTCTCCGACCACGCCTTGCTACGAACGGAGGCGGGCAACACCAATTGATCCGAGGTATCCCACTCGGCTTGATCCGGAACCGGCGAAACTCGTCCGTGATAAGCAGACTGCCACGTTAGGACAGAATAATATTCCGAACACAACAGGTAGAAACTCATGTTCGCTCGTAGACTCGCCGCGATTGCATGTGGACAAGGAATCCTGTCGATGTCGAATTGGCGGCACGTACAAGTCTTCGACCGCAAGTTAACAATGGCACGACCCCCCGGAGATAGGACATCGTACTCATGCGGAGCGATTTCATGTACTTCATACCCTTGACTTAGCTCATACCTCTCACGGAGCTTCATTTCCACCGTCGGGGTAAACCGCGTGGTTGCTTGTCCAGATTGATGTCTGCATCTAGCAAAACCAATCCGCCGTCAGCCTCTGTATCGATTCCAGAAGCGCAATGATCGGTAGCTTCTTTCTTCGCGGAGTCTTGCATTAATCGATTCCACCCCTTTCGTAGTCATGATGTTATAGCGAGACGTCGGAGAATAGGCTCGACTCCATCGTTCCTTACTATCAGTCTGTTGCAAATACGCGTATGCGGTGGGAAACCTATTCTCAAAATCACCATATTGTGAATCAAAGTAGCATTGCTTGTATATTTTAGCAATGTGTATGAACGTCTCCGTCGCACCCTGCTTTTACACTTGCCTTTCATATTTTGTGACAGGTGCCAAATACAATGACCGTGGTGCGCACGACTGTAGACGGCTGCAACGACGGCTTTGATAGAAGGAGATCTGTCGGATACGATGACAAGATCGTCCACGTTGGGCACGACTTGCAAGAGCTCGTTCAAGAACCACGACCAAGCTTCTATGCACTCGTTATTGTCGATTATGCCCCAAGCTAAAGGAAACTGATGGCGGTCGCCATCCTCCGCTGATGCAATGAGCAACGTACCGCCATACTTTCCTTTCAACCAAGTACCGTCTATGCAAACAACCTTCCTCATGTGACGGTATCCTGCAATACAGCACCAAGGGATAGGAAGGCGTTGCTTAAATCTCCGCTCGTCGTCCAGATATACACTTGCTATGATTCCCGGATTCACTCTTCTCAGCGTCGACAGGTACGACGGCAACAGCTTGTAACTCTCATCGGGTCACCCTTCATTGCATTTTGTGCTAAAATGCCTCCTTTCCATGCTTTGAAGTACGAAACTTCGATCCCACGATTTCTCATCATTGTTTGAATGAGTTTAGGGGCCGGTGTACTTGTTGAACCCTGAAAAGATTCAAGCAGCATATCACTCACGGAGGTTGACGATGCTTTGAGTGAGTCTTGCGTTCCGATTTGCAAGGTCGCACGTATGTGTGTTGCAATACGTACGAATCGAGGATACGGATGTATCCTTAATCTTCGCCGTCCATATCCTCCAAGTACATCCATCCTCTTTGCATCTCACGCCATAGTACGATCGGGAAGATTTTATAATCTTGACCTCGAAGCATGCCTCTATAGCAACTCTTTGGATCCTATTCTTGACGGCCTTCTTATCCTCGAATTCATTACCGACCTTCATGGTGGAACCGTCGGTAAAAGATAACGATCGCTAGGAATAGTTGCATTTTCCTCTTCTTCCTCCTCCTCCTCATCATTCCCGTCCGCATTTTCTCCGTTTACGCCATCAAAATTGACGTGCAGGTTCTGCCGTGATGCAACATTCTCATCACGGTCGTTCGCCTCATTGTGACCTTCACCCCCATAATTCACATCTTCGCATCCGCCAAAGTCGATGATACGGTCAAAGTAATCATCGATTGTAACCACCTCCATCGCTACGAACCTCAATTGGAAAGGGACCAACTTCATCATTCGCGAGAGTTTGACGGTGGAGGGTCGTAGGGAGTCCAATCTCCACACGGAGAATCGGTCTATCCATTGGACCCCTAAGTATATATAACCCTTCAACTCTCGATCATTCTTTATATACAACGGAGCACACCCTTCCATACCTCTCATAGATGGCTGATAAACTTAGCTTTAACTCCGGCCTCCCGCTTACGCCAATAGTCTCGTATATTTCGTTCCGCAGATCGTCCAGCAAACAACAATTGACATCGAACCCAATGGGCTTCATATTGTTCCCATCCTTGGAACCCATGTCCATTTATTATCATTCCCAGTTATCCATTCTCCATCGTAATCAATCATGATGCTGGTCGGCATAACCTGCATAAACAAATCATTGTTAATAAAATTTAATTGCAATAATATTATTCGAATAATTACAATATTAGAATAATAAAAATTAAACGAGTAAACAACGAGTAGCAAAGGCACTCGAATAAAGTCTTCGAGTATTAAGATTTGAAGACACTCGATAAGTTGTTATCGAAGAAATAAATGGAATAAATAAACTTTTATTGCAAACGAGTTATTCGAATAAAATAAAATATTCGTAAACAAAAATTATTCGAGTAAGGCATAGGAGTATATTCGAGTTTAAGCTTAAGTCGAATAATATATCGAGTATTATGATAACGAATAACTTATTCGAGTGACCTTTACGAGTCTAAATAAACTCGAATAACGAACTCGAATAACCGGAAAACGAAAATTTTCTGCAAATTCGCACAGATCTAAGTTTAAAATGCTACCCATGACTACCGAAACCTTCGAAAATCTAATACCCGATGCTCGAAATGTAAATGTCATTAACATGAACGGAAATTACAATGTCCCGATAATGTATACTAAAAACCGGCGTTAACATGAACGAAACTTACTGTATATGCGTTCAAGAACGAAATTGGGATTCTTCGAGCTTGGGTGTTTCGATTCGTCGGATGCTTCAGCTTGGTTTTTCGTCAAAATCGGTTGGTGTGCTTGGTGGGTGCGTTAATAATGGGTGCATTTTTCGTTATTTTATATATATATATATATATCTTTTTTTTAATTATTTAGGTATTAAGGGTTTAGTTAATTAAGGAATTAGAACGGTTCCTCTTTTTTAAATTGATTTGAATTGGTTCCTCTTTTTTAAAAAGAATCAAAAGTAATCCTCTTTTTAAAATACCCCTCGGTTTTCCAATGAGTATATTCTCTTTAATGCAGGTAGTGAATGGCTCCTTGGCTAACTGGGCCCATCTTTTCCTCACTTTGAATTTGATTAGAGATGCGTTTTCGAACTTGTTCTTATGTTTTTTCATATAAGTTTTAATTTTTTATTATGGGCATGCCTTGATTTCTCAGGCCCGCCAAATGCGGGCCAGCACATGCCTGTCCTGCCAAATAGCGGGCTTTGTTGGGCTATAGGCCACCCGTTTTTCAGCTGTAATTAATGACTAACTGCATTGCAGTAATTGAGAGTGAAATAGTTGCTTAAAGTCGAGACTTCCAGCTTATTGCATAATTTCCAATGATAAAAATCTACATGGTCAATAATCTCCTCTTCTCTAATCTAGAATCCTCGAGTAGACCATCAATAGTATCTACGCTGCCTTTGGTTCGAAGCCCATATAATACAAATGTTCAAGCCCAGGAACAAGTTATATCAGAAAATCCTAGATAAAATATTACTGATCCATTTGGGATAAGCTATAGAAGGGCCCGTTTAAAATTGCCGGGCTTCTCCACTTTCGCGGGCTTGGTCTAGGACTACCAAACATGAGTATATTGTTTATACTTAATCTGCAGCCCATTTTCTAGTTCTACAAAGCAAACACAGCCGTAGCGGAAAAGATAGTAATATCATCACCACAGTATCAAGGAAAAATTATAACATAGTAATACAGTTCTCTATTACTTTATATGAGATCTTACCTTAGAAACATAAGTCGTCTCGGACTTCATAGAAGTATCATAGTATCAAGGAAAATATTATAACATATTAATACAGTTGTTGGTGGTGAACTGATGATGAGTCAAGTAAGTGCTAATGAAACTGAAATAATGCAGCAGTTGAGGGTTAGACACATTAATACAAGGGACACTTTGGATGTGGTTCTTGGGGAAGTCAAAAAGAAAGAATCTATCAATTTTTTTTGTGTGTTTAGAGCGACATGAATAGGTGCATTATATTTCTTATGGAGTTGCTTTCTCCAACAAGGCTTACGTACGTTGCTACGCTCTTCCTCAAACTGAGGATAACACAACAAAAATACTGTATCAATTATTTTTCTTTACGAAAAGAAGTTGAATATCATTACATTGTTGGACTTGGATTGGATCTCGTCTCGAAGCTCTCACAGGTCAGCTCTATCATTTGCTTTATTTTATTATTACAATTGCAAGCTGAGAAGTAACCATCGCATCTGCAAAATCTGCACTCTCATGCTAAAAGACTGCTTATTATCTCAGCTGACAAAAAGCTAGACACTACATATTGTTAAGCTCCGCCAAACAAATACCAAGATCAAATCATCGTATTACCAACAAAAAGCTCGATCATCTTATTATATCCATGATTACAAAACGTTATAATCTTGTCCAAAAAACATGCACAGACAATTTCAAGAAGACAAACTTGATTATGATGAAGGACAAACGGACCAAAACAAAAGAAAAAAAACGCGCTACAACCTCACTCGAAATGATTAACCAGCTAATTGACTCGGTTTCCAATGCAAAACACACTCTAATCCTAATGCATCATCTCTCGTAAGTATAAAACAGATATATATGATGATCAACCATGGACTAGCCCAGATGATATTGCCATTAGCAGTATAGCAGCTTCCTTTTCGTCTTGAGGAAAAACTCGATGAAGCCCCAAATTATTGCTCAAATTCATCAGGAAATCTTCTATGCCATTCTTCTCTTGGCCGTGATCATTAGACGTCGACAATTCAATAATTTTTTTCAGTATGATGATCAGCCACTGTGCTGCTCTTGAATCGTTTCTTCAAAGGCGATGATGAAGAACTTAGATCGTACTTTTCACAGCCTTCTTTTCTTTGCGGTGAATTTTTTTAGTCTTCATCGATCTCTTCTGCTTAGTTGTGGTAAAGACCATTTCGCCCGCGGCGGCTGCTGCCATGGCGGCCCTCCTCGCCTTCCTTTGTCTTATCCCACATGCGTTGCAAAGCGACTGTTCCAAGTAATAAATAAAAAGGGGTTATCAGTTTGCTAATTTTTTGTTATCGATATGAAATAAAAGAAAGGATCAAATTATATGTTAAAGAAGGGTTTTACTTGCCTTGGGGCCATTGGGACCACTTCTCCAAAGAGGTGTCTTTGTTGTGTTGCAATCAGTACAAACCCTAACTTGGCTCGTCATCATCGTGTGATGGTTATGTGGGGGACTTTCGTTATTGCAAGGTTCGAAAATCTCCGAAGAAGAAGAAGAAGATGAGGAAGGAGAGTACGACGATCGTCTCTGAATTATCTTTCGATCCTCGATCTTCTGACGATTTTAATCGAAACATGATCAGTAGTACTTCTTTTCTCTTTCTCTAACATGTTTTCTTGGACTTGATCTTCAAATTTCTTACCCAGAATCAGTTTAAAGTCATTTCCGTCAGCCCTATTCTTGATCTCGTACGAGTAATATCCATCGCCATATGCATCCTATGATTGAAACAGAAGTACAAAAATCAACGGTTTGCTAAAGAAAAAAAAAAAAGAGTATGTCTGAAAACAAGTTCTTGAGAATCGATCGTACCGATGGATAGTGACCCTGATGAGAGAACACCTGACTTCGATCGCCATACATAGTCGTACGACTGTGCTTTGAGCCGAAAAAGGAAGGTGAAGAGTTAGTACCAAAAGGGATTAACTGTAGTTGGTGATTGTGATCTATGTCGTAAATTTGGTGTAGAGGATAAGGCGAAGGAGCTGAGTTTAGGTCCATTTTCGGAGCGAAAAACAGGTGACACAGAGCAGTTTTGCCCTTTTGTTATTATAAACAGAAAGTTTGAGGTTGTAATGATACTATTAAGAAATGAGCAGTGCTCCTAAAAGCTGTGTAATATAAGGCATGCATATATAGCTAGGGAGAGAAGAAAAGAAGGCAGCACATGACATGACAGAGAGAGGCGAATGAAAGATTCACGTGACTTCTTCATAGCCAAACAAAATCAAGTTAGAAGAAGACAAAGTTCTTAAGGGGGAGAGCAGAATGCTACCACACGACCATTTGACAGAACCCTATCTTAAAAAAAATATTTTATTTCGTCTTCGATAATGCTCATTTAACGGTAATATTTGTTTATTGTTACAAGTGAATTGGATTAAATTAAATCTTAAAGCACCCCGATACTTTGTTTTGGTTTTATTTCGTCTTTCATCTTTCTACAAGAGGCATTCTCCTCCTATTACCAATTGTGTTTGGAAAAGGACCCCTCAATTTCATATATGCTATCAAGCGAGTTTGATTCTGCTCACCGTGACCCGATTCATAGGTAAAAACAGTTACATGATAAGTTAAATAAACATAACAATTAAATAATGACAACTAAGTAGGCAATAATTAATAAATGGTTAAACAATAACAAATAAATAATTAACAGTGGATGATCCTCCCATTCAAAAAAATCAGATCCATGTTTCTGAAAAAGTGAACTAACATTAAAATCACATACCGAAAAAATGAAAAAAAAATAAACTAAAAATTGTTCATCTTGTAATGTCGACTAGAGTAAAATCAACGACCAGGTTTTCTTTTTCCGACCATGAAGTTCTCAAACCCATGGTTCTGCTACAATGGCAATACAAGCCGCTTTGAAGCATTGAGACATTTTCCACGTAAACTGATCGTAATGAAATGGAGTTGTGGGGAACAAGAATGCACGCTTTGACGGCGTGAATGGCTCGATTTGTTTGAGTTACATCCTCGTTTCTGACAGGGTTCTTGAAGAAAGAAATGGATTCTTGATTTCAGGATTGACAATCAAGATCATGTTGTTGCACGTTCTTGAAGATAGGAATTTTGTTTAATAATTATTGTTATTACTTAGTTGTTATTATTTAGTTATTATTGTTCAATTATTCTTATCATTTATGTTTTTCTTTACCTACGTATTGTTGGATGATAGAGAAAAAAAAATTGGGTCCAAATCATCAATTCTAGCGCATGAATGTTACATGCACAATTGTCCTTAAATTGCTTTAATTCTTAAATTTACGGACTAAAATTACCGAGCTTAATAATGGTGTCCCAAATCTCCATCACTCCAAATATACCGAAAATTAGATAAGCCAACATTGTATATACAGTTTTAGTTTTGATGACAGTATAGTGCCGATCATCATGTCCCTGATATAGATGAGATGAATCATTATAATCCTGCGAGCCGATACTAGTTCGTCTTTTTCGAACAACAACAATATATTATAATCAATTTACTATCAAAGGATAAAAGTGATCGTTTCAAGTCGGAAAAGGATTGCTTTGCTACAAATAGTATCTTATTTAAGTCGCGAAGTTTTATTAGCACATGTAAATTAAGGTTTTTCTTTTAACTACGGATTCCGATTGTTTGTTCTAACATATCAAAATAGGAGTTACGCTAATTCGGTAGGTATATACAAACAAAATAGGTTGCTCCCCGATATCATTCGTTTTAAGATTGGAAATCTAACATTTCATATGTTCGATCGGATTAGTATTTAGGAAAAGTTTACTGTATAAAATGCTGTGATAACAATTTTATCCAGGCTAGCATTTAATACTATATCTGAAAGAAGATATTGTGCAGCTCTCTTTGCTAACGGAAAATAGCAATAGTCTCAACGAATACAACATCGATGTCTCAAAATAGAAGCTCTTCAAAATTCGAAACAAAAGAACTTATTGGAAGTATTTTTGTAACTCTATGCGAAATGTATGACATTTCAGGAAACTATTTAATTATTAGGGGGTGTTTTGTTTTTGGGTGTGTTAATGTTGACTAGCTCAATGTTGACAATAATGTTGATCTCACATTCCAGTCGACATTGTTGGTTGAGAACTGGTCAACCTTCAGTTTTATCTTCATGCCCAAAAACTATTTAAATTAATTACGGGGTATTTTTTTAGTATTGTCCAGGTCTTGAATAAGGATAGGAAGGGTTCAAACCGTGTTGAAACCGCGTGGATAAGCTGGAGCGAAAATAGGAGTACACTTACTAAAAATAGAAGATTTGAAGATCAAAAGAGAATTAGTCTCAAGGAGATATTTTGGGAGATTATCCAGGGATCTCATATCAATTCAAGAGGCAGCCAAGACCTATAAAATAAGAAGATTTCGAGCTGCCACGATGACGACTTTCGAGAGAGTTTCATGGAGTAAAGTTGAGCGACATATTGAGTGAAAATATGAGCGAAACACATATCGAGCTTGAGCGAGTTTTATATATTACGAGAGTCGTCTTTAGCCTAGAATTGAGCTTTTAGAAGTCGTAGTACTTCGTAGGTTTTTCGGATCTTGTTGATTCGTAGATTTTCTAGGCTTGTTTTTTACTATCTTAGGATAGTTGTTTTGCATCCATTGCTATAGTGGAATTTTGCCCTTTGAGGCACGCAGCAAGTTTTTATAAACTTGCTGCACAGATTTACATCTCGTTTTCACCATCTTTCTTTTCTAAGTTCGTTAAATATTCCGCTGTGCGTTCTGTGTTGGCGTCAGTGTTGACCCAACATTTGTTCCAACATTTAGTCACCAGTTTTAGAACTTAGTGTTTTACATCCATATCGTACCGGGACCACTTCAAAGTGGTATCAGAGCCTCCGCTTGACGTGACTAAGCGTTTTGATCCTTTATAATGGATGTTACAAGCTCAAACTATCTCGGCAAGGTTCCTGTGTTAGACGGTTCCAATTATGCCTATTGGAAGGTTCGTGTGCGCCAATGCATCAAGTCCATAGATGTGCGAGCGTGGGAAGCAGTTCTCAACGGATACACTCCACCTCGATCTCCTCCAGATGCTGATGGGGAAGTAGTCGACAAGCCTATCGAACAGTGGACTATTGCTGAAAAGAATGCGGCCGAGTATAACGACAAAGCTCTTAATGCCATCTTCTCTTCGGTGGATATTTTCATGTTCAAGATTATTCAGAATTGCTCGACGGCAAAGAACGCATGGGATCTACTTCAGAGGTACTGCGAAGGCGATGCGAGTGTGAGGGAAACCAAGCTACGATACCTCCTCAATCAGTTCGAAAATCTCAGAATGAAGGAAGACGAGGATATCACCACATACTTTGGGAAGATTCTGACGATTTCAAGCGAGTGTGCTAGCCTCGGAGATCCGATTGCAAATAAGGTACTTGTTTCTAAAGCTTTACGTACTTTAACTGAAAAGTTTAATGTGAAGGTAGCGGCGGTCGAGGAAGCACACAACTTGGCCAATATGGAGTTCAACACGTTGATGAATATCATGAAGAATTACGAGATCAATCTTGACGTTCAAAAGAGGGCATCACGCGGTAAAAGTATTGCTCTAGTCAGTCAGTCATCCAAGGTGCAAACTGATGAAGTTGACTCTGACAATGATGAGGATATGGCTATGTTCGTGAAGAAGTTTACAAAGTTCCTTCAGAAGAAGAATGTTGAGCAGAATGTTGGCCCAACATTCAGGAAGGACCAGAATGCCAAAACAGAATCTTCGTCTGCGCCTCCATACTTCAAACGCAATACTGACGGAAAGAAGAAGATTGACTTGGATTCAGTGAGATGCCATGCATGCGCGGGTTGGGGTCATTATGCCAATGAATGCGCGAACACCCTTCGCAAGCGTGGGAAATCACTTCGGGTCGACCTCTTCGATGATGAAGAGGAAGAACAGGGTGCAAAGGAGACTAAGCAATCATCAGTGACCATTCAATCCTTCTCGGATGATGAAGATCATCAAATCGGCTTCACTGCGGTAACTGATGTTGAGCCAACATCTGACTCAACATCTGGAAAACATATTATTTTCGATTATGATGATTCAAACTGTTTGATGGGTATTCTGGTTTTGATGATGCAGAGTTAGAAGCCGATGCTTGTGTAAAAATTCAACTTAATGAAAACCGTCAAGATGATGTCCGCACAATATGAAAAGGAAAAGGCGAAGAATGCGGAACTCAAAGCCAAGCTGAAGACCCTGTCCGAGGAGAATGCTAAGAACGAAAAGATGATTGAAAGCATGCTAGATGGAATGAACAAAATGGAAGCCTTACTAACACGCAAGGACAAGGAGATTGACAAGCTTCAAAAGCGAGTCGACGAAGACGACGAGACGTTCACAAAAGATGAACAAGGGTAAAGCGACCCTTGATGAGGTATTATCCGTAGGCATTTTGATAAGCAAGGTTTAGGATTTAATACCCTGCCTAACAATGCTTCAGATTTTGTTGTGCATGATAGACCTAAGATAGTCTCTGTTAAGGAGAATGCCGAGCATGTTGCGAACGTGAGTAATGAGATATTAGTCGTTAAAAAGGGTCCTAAACATGCTGCTAGTAAGAATAGACAATTAAATGCAAGCATTGCATGCAACCTGGTCATATTAAGTCATACTGCTGGAAGTTGAAGGGGGAGATTTCTGCCAAGAAATCGATGTCGGCTGGAATGTCACCCAACATCTCGCTCAACATTGAGAAATCAGTGTTGAAAGATATGTATGGAGAAGACTCGGCTGGCTCACCTTCAAATTCTGGAAATCCAAATGCTGTTTTGTCATCTAAGAAAGTTTGGGTAGCGAAGTCTGTGCACAAATGCAATGTTGTATATACCTCTTTGCGAGCTAAAGTGACAGGTTCTTGGTACTTCGATAGCGGGTGTTCCCGACATATGACGGGTACCAAAGATTATCTAAGTGATTACATGCCTTTATGGAGTGGATCTGTGACGTTCGGAGGAGGTGCTAAAGGGCGGATTCTTGGTCGAGGCAGATTGAATGTTCCCGATTTCCCTAAGCTAAGCAACGTACTCCATGTCGACGGACTTGTAGCTAACTTGATTAGCATAAGCCAACTTTGCGACGACGACTTGGAGGTAAGATTTAATAAGGGATGTTGTGAGGTTTTTAACAGCAATGGTGTTCGAGTTATGGCAGGTAAACGATCGAGCGATAACTGCTACTTAGTCGGAGACAAATCCAATTCGAAGGACGTGTGCCAACTATCGAAGGCCGAAGACGATGTCATTCTTTGGCATCAAAACTGGGGCACGTCAATTACGAACTCTGGAGCAGCTTATCAAACACGAAGCAATCAGAGGCATACCAAAGCTGAAGGAATTGGTAAGGTTGTATGTGAGTCATGCTTGAAGGGTAAGCAAGTGCATGCCAGTCATAATGATGACCCACATTCTGTTCAACATTTTAAAACTGCTCATTGCTTTCAACTTATTCACATGGATTTGATGGGTCCGATGGAAGTAGATAGCATTGGCGGTAGGAAATATGCTTACGTACTTGTTGATGATTACTCTAGATATGCATGGATTTTCTTTCTTAAGGAAAAATCTGAGTCGTTCGATTTTTTCAAAACGTTTTGTGCTATGATTAAGAATAATTTCAGTGCTTCGATTTCTCGTATTAGGTCTGATCATGGTAGGGAATTTGAGAATCAATTGTTTGACAAATTTTGTGACAGAAAAGGCATTATTCATGAGTATTCTTCTCCTAAGACACCCCAACAAAATGGGGTGGCCGAAAGGAAGAATAGGACATTGCAGGAAATGGCACGTGTTATGTTGCATTCTAAGAGTCTTTCTAAAAGATTTTGGGCTGAAGCGTTGCATACCGCATGTATATATCTAATCGTGTTTTCTTTCGTCATGGTACTAAAATGACTCGTATGAGTTGTTGAATGGGAAAAAAGCCGACTGTTAAGTATTTCCATGTCTTTGGATGTTATTGTTATATGTTAAATGATCGTGAGTACTTGACCAAGTTTGATTCGAAAAGTGACAAGTGTATTTTTCTTGGATACTCACCTAATAGTCGTTGATATCGTGTGTATAACTTGCGCTTAAAAGTCTGTTCAGGAATCGGCAAATATTGTGTTTGGAAACTGAGCTATGATCTTGGCAAAGTGTCTCCTCAAGTTGATATTTCAGATGTTATACAAGCTGTGTGGATGAAAACAGAGGAGAATGTCGAGGACGATGTTGACCCAACATTTGACTCAACATCTGTGCCAGAACAGAACAGCGAGGCTGGACCCAGTGAGTTCGTAGAGACCCGCCAGCTAAGATTCAGAAAGATCATCCCACAGACTTAATTATTGGAAATGTGAACGAAGGTAGGAAAACCAGAGATAAGCCGCGCAAGGATTATAAGTCTATGCAAGAAAAGTATGCATGAACACGGTATACCGCTGAGGTGCGCTTTAATTGTTTTGTTTCTGAGATAGAACCTAAGAATGTCCTTGAAGCTCTAAGGATAATTTCTGGATAAAATGCGATGCAAGAGGAACTCTTGCAGTTTGAGAAAAACCAAGTATGGACCTTAGTCCCACGGCCGAAGGGACATTAATGTCATAGGCACGAAGTGGATCTTAAGAATAAATCTGCTGAATTTGGGTAGAGTTGTTAGGAACAAAGCACGTTAGTAGCTCAGGGTTATACGCAAGTTGAGGGCATAGATTTTGATGAGACTTTCGCTCCCGTGGCTAGGTTAGAATCAATCAGGTTGTTATTAGCTATTGCATGTTGGCTTAACATCACGTTACACCCAAATGGATGTAAGGCTGCGTTTTTATATGGATATATTGATAAAGAAATCTATGTTGAACAGCCTAAGGGATTTGAGGATCCACATTTTCCTAACCATGTTTTTAAGCTGGCAGAAAGCCTTATATGGAGAAGCAAAGCGCCTCGAGCTTGGTATGGTAGGTTAACTACTTTTTACTCGATTTTGGGTTTACTCGAGGTGAGGAGACCGCACTCTTTTATAAAAAGGATCGGTTCTGATATTTAATTGCCCAAGTTTATGTTTGATGATCTTGTTTTTGGCTCGAGCTCACAATCTATGCTAGATCAATTTGTACAGGCCATGAACTCCACCTCGAAATGAGCATGATCGGAGAACTAACTTATTTTTTAGGCTTGCAGATAAGCAAAGCAGCGACGGGATCGTTATGTCTCAGGAGAAATACGCGAGAACACAGAAGAAGTTCGGACTTGACACGGCAAAGGTAATGAAAACTCCAATGGGGTCATCGCAAAAGGTAATGTAAGGACAATGTTGGACAGAATGTTAACCCAACATTATATCGATCCATGATAGGCAGTTTGCTTTATCTTTCAGCTAGTAGACCCGACATCATGTATAGCGTATGTGTATGTGCTAGATATCAGTCTGAGCCTAAGTCTCCCATCTTAATACCGTTAGCGTATTCTTCGTTATGTGAGTGGTCGTGTAGCCTAGGATGGTGGTTCTCTAAAGATACTAATATGAGTCTTGTAGGCTACAGCGATGCTGATTGGGCACAGGTGACGAGGATGATCGCAAGAGCACAAGTGGCGGCTGTTCTTCTTAGGTAACAATTTAGTTGCATGGTACAGTAAGAAAAAGAATTGTGTGTCTTTATCTACTGCTGAGTCTGAGTATGTTGCTGCCGGGTAGTTGCTGTACGCAATTAATATGTTGAATAGCATGTTGTGTGACTATGGTTTAGAGTGCGAGTCAGTTCTCATGTATTGTGATAAACCTTAGTGCCATCAACATATCTAAGAACCCTATCCAGCATTCACGCACGAAGCATATAGATATAAGGCACTCATTTTCTGAGAGATATGGTAGAGAAAGAATTAGTGCGCATTGAGCATATAGACACGAAACATCAGTTAGCTGACATTTTCACGAAAGCATTGGATTTTGAAAAGGTTTTTCGGACCTGAAAAAGTCCATAGGTTTGCATCAGTCTGTCGGAATGTTGGTCCAACATTTGGATCAACATAGCAGAAGTCGAACTTGATTGTTACTGCTTTGATATTTGATTTAATGTTCTCTCTGTTATTCTTTGAAATGATTTGACTCACCTAGAACGTTCCATGAAATGACCCTCTTTCCAAAAAAAAAAATAAAAAAATAAAAAAAAAATAAAAAAAATAAAAATAAAAAAAAATCGTGATCCTTTTTCAAGATACAGGTTCAGGTAATAAGCTTCCCTAGGTGCACGGCATTCGCGGTGACGATGCACTCTTTGCGACAAAAATCCTAACCTTGATGATAAGGATCTTATTAGGGCTGTGCATAATATTACGAGTCTATATTGAGGTATGTAGGGCAGAAAATGAAAGGGAATTGATTTTAGGGTGGTTTGAACAGAAAAGTCTCGAATTTCAGAGTAGAATGTTGAGTCTTATGTTGGGGCAACATATGTGACTGTCAGTTTGATCATGCTATATTTTTGCTTTCGTTATGTGGATTAGTTTTTAAGTCAGCATGTGTCAGTTTCGTGTGTCTAGTTTAGATATCTCTCAGAATTGCATTAGAAATCCTCGAAGAGAGTTCGTTACGCTTGTCTCAAGTGCTCATCAGTGTCGCTTTAAACGGTTAGTCTCACTCGCGATCCTATTATGACTTTTGACTTGGTATTTTGGGTGAATCATGATCTGAATTGCTCCTATATTTCACATGACGATTCCTTCATATACTATTTTTAGCTCCATGTTTACTCAGACAGGTTTGACCTAATTCGACCACATCCTCAAACTGTCTAAATGCTCTTAT
>JAPQWV010001654.1:0-78000 GCA_027422505.1 Craterostigma plantagineum
AAACGTTAAATACAATGTTCAAATGTCGTCCTCACTTAAAGCTTGAATTTCTAACATGGGACAATCACATTGTAATAAATTGGGAAACCTAACAAGTTGGAAGCGTTATATTTCGATTGGAAAATAATACGGAAATACTTTTATTCTCTCTAAAAGGTCAAATTCCATTCTAACTATACACGTTCATTTCTTTCCTAAGAAATACCTCATCGAGATCGATTTGATTTCTAAATGGTGGAGTGGTAAACATACATATATTTTTTAGTTATTCTTTGGTATGTTCAAATAATAGGGTAATGTGTGTTATATAAGGAGAGAAGAGAGAGAAAATTTTTACGGGATGGTAATGTAGACGATGATGGTGTTTGTTTAAGGGTTTTGTTTCGTAGTTTTTTGTAGCAGAGAGAGAGAGAGAGAGAGAGAGAGAGAGAGAGAGAGAGAGAGAGAGTTGTGTTGTATATGAGAGGTGGAGTGGAAAAACGGAAAGGAAAACTAGATATACATACAATGCATATATAGGTCTCCTTGTCTTTGACTCTACCTTAAACCTTTTTTCTCTTGGCCCTATCTTCACTCACAAGGCAATCATCATATGTGTACGAGAAATATTATTTTGCTTCCACTTCACATAACCTTTTACAGTCCCCCCCTTCCTCTCTCTCTCTTTCTAATCATTCCCTTCTATTTATCTTCTCACTTGCGCACACAGTCCCCATCAAAAGGCCAAAGCTTTAATCAACTGAAACAAACAACACAAACAGCACTCGTTATTCATTACATTCATTCACCTCACTATTTCTTGATCAAAATTCGATATATCAATGAGGAAGCCCGACTCAAAGGAGAAACCAAATAATATTATCTGCAACAATAACGAAAACTCCATCAATAAACCTAATAAGCTGAAGAAGGGCTTGTGGTCGCCCGAAGAAGACGAAAAGCTCATGACATACATGTCGACCAATGGCCAAGGTTGTTGGAGCGATATTGCAAGGAATGCCGGGCTTCAACGATGTGGTAAGAGTTGTCGTCTAAGGTGGATTAACTATCTCAGGCCAGACCTCAAAAGAGGCGGCTTTTCGCCCCAAGAGGAGGAACTTATTCTTCATTTGCATTCCATTCTTGGAAATAGGTAAAAAACATGTAACCTAAGTTATATTCGTACTCTAATAAGTTCAAAAGCATATCTTTGTTGTCCCTCTTATTGCATATTATGACTTGTTATATCAATAATATTATCAGATGGTCTCAAATTGCTGCTCGACTTCCCGGGCGTACGGACAATGAAATAAAGAACTTTTGGAATTCTACTGTCAAGAAGAGGCTGAAGAACATCAACGCTATGACGTCATCATCATCTTCATCTCCCATCAAGGGCATTTCTGGAATTTCACAGGGATCGACGAGAGCGATGTTCATGCAAGAATACGACGGTGTTTTCTCCGAACTGTGCATGGACGACTCTTCTTCTTCCTCCATAATGCAAAACCCTAATAACAGTCAAATTTCCAGTTTTGTCCCTCAGTTTGCTAACCCTTTCAATAATCAGATAAATCGTAGCGGTGCTGTGTTCGATATAGGAGGAGTCAACATCGGAGGGTCGAATGGTAATAACGCTTCTCTTATGTTCGACTTGCAAGAGGAGAATAAATTACTACAAGTCGCCGGCGGCGTAGAGGAAAATAATAACAGTGTTGATGGATTTGACGAGGACGATCCTTATTATATGGATATAATGCCGTACAATGTGATGATGGGCTTGGAAAATGACGTGTGTGCCCCTGCATTGGAAGTGAGGGGTGGTGGTGGTATGGACAAGAAGAACACTTACACGACTAATAATAATAATGAAGTCGTCGGAGATAATCAACGATGTAATGATGATAGTGAAAGAAGTACTATTAAAGTTGAGGAGGAGGAATTAGCTGGAGTTGTTCATAATCATCATTGCCAAGAAGAAAGCTTCAAAATGGGAGAATTGGATTGGGAGGGTTTGTTGGCTAATGTCTCTTCCTTACCTTACCTTGATTTCCAAGTCTAATAACCATCTCTCTCTCTCTCTCTCTCTCTCTCTCTCTCTCTCTCTCTCTCTCTCTCTCTCTCTCTCTCTCTCTCTCTCTCTCTCTCTCTCTCTCTCTCTCTCTCTCTCTCTCTCTCTATCTCTCTCTCTCGCTCGCACGCTCGCTCTTTCTCTCTCTCTCATTATACTGGTGTCATGACTTCTTCTCGTTACATGGGAACAATTTGTGAATAGTGAAGATCGATGATCGATATATCTTGATACAACGTGGGGAATAAAAGATGTGTACTTTCGAGTTGTATGTGCATTTTAGCCTTTGAATTTGTACGGACTTGTTTGGATCAAATAAAACATTGTTTCAAGATGTGATTTCTTATGAATTTCTACCCTATTAAAAATTGGGGTCATCACATATAAAGACACATTTGCATAAAAACTTGTAATTCAATACCCTGTCTGTATTTTTTATATGTAGGTACCTAATAGAATAATTTTTTTGCACATATATACCCGATCAGCCGCAGGTACGCCATATAACACATTTCGTTACCCTATAGCAATGTCTTTTGGTACGTAATACGTTGAGAAAATGGTACGCCATATATAATAGACTAAGGTACCGTATAGAAACCGTATAGGGTCCGTATAAACGTGTGACGTGTACGCAATACACACATAAAAACGTACGACAAGACTGAGAAATTGGTACAAACAGTAAAACGGGTACCTATCTGTAAAATTTCTGACATAGGTACTGATTTGTAAATTTTTTATTCAATTGGGTATTTTTCTATATAGATGTACCTTCAAAATTCTTACACAATCTTTTTGTGAATTTCTGACTGTAAATTGCTAATGGGAAGCAAAAATATATGTTTGTATGGCCCAATATTAAAAATTTGAAAGTACAATGTCCCAATTCAGCCCAATAACACAGACTAATCACAGCAATATAGCCCACGGTTGCGGCCCAAATTAGGCCCAACGATTGATATCACATTATATCGATGAATACCAATCAATTTGTACAACTTTATAATCATTATCATTCGTCGAACTACGTCATCCTCAGTAGCATGGACCCAGATCTCCTGTCTCACTCGTTAGTCCCGCAATTTGTACCATATTTTATAATATTCAGATAAAATGATATTTATAATTATCGAAAAATATAAGATATATCAAAACGATCGTAACGAAATAAATGTGTTTATTTGATTATATCACATAAATTTAATGAAACAAAGAAGATTTTAAAATTTGGTGGAATATGTAATTAGAAAATAATAAATTAAAATAAAACCTAAGGTGGGAAATCTGAACCTGGATTGAACACTTGTCAAGAATCCGTGCTTGTGGGACAAAGTATGGGACAAAGTATGGGACAAATGGGTGGGACAGGAAATCCGAATCCCAGTAGCATAGCTATTTCATTCCATGGAGGGAAGGTATTTATTGGCCTTTTCCTTCAATTAAAAGAATCGTAAAGCAAGCACTCACTCACTCACACACACATACAAACACAAATGATGAGTCATTAATCGATTGATCTAAGCACTAATCTGAAAAATGATTTGTCGGAGATGTACCAATAAGAAGAAGAAGAAGAAAAAAACCAATCTATTTATCTTAGTATCGAAGACGCAAAATGCTTTGCCTTGTCCTAAAGCAACAACTAGCCGGCCGATCAATCATAGTTCATCATGGTTTAGATTCGTAGATTACTAATTGTTACTTCATAAAAAATATGATTATATTCACAAGCATTATCATGAATTTTCACTCATGAATTGTACCAAACAATAACAAATAAGAGCCCTTTATTACTTTGTCCTATTTTAATCTTTCTTTTTTGCGGTCTATATAAAACCAAGTCTTCCTTAACATCCTCATACAGACACAGCTTCAAAAGACTCTGAAACAATGGTTAATCACACTATAAACTCATCAGAGGAAGAAGAAGAAGCGCTGTTCCACCCTTCATACCCTCTATCACATTACTTATACCTCCAAAGCCCCTCACTATATCATTCAAATACATACGATCAACCTTCATCATTATCAATATATGAAATAATTCAAGATTCTGGCCAATCATATGACAACGATACTCAGTTATTCCTCCATGGAAATGCTTTTGTCAAAGATTACTACTACAATGCTAATGACTCTGAGAAAGACGACGACAAAGGCTGGGCAAAGTACTTTTCATTTAAGTACTCAAATTCTTGGCAGTGGACTCTATTACAGCTATCTTGGAGGGCTTTGTTCAGTTTCATGGTTGCCCTAATTTTCTTCTGCATTGCTACTAACCCGCGGGCCCCAACGATGTACTTGAAGGTTCAGAGGGTCCCACATTTCGGGCTAGGCGAAGGCGTCGATGGCTCGGGCGTGGCGACGAAATTGATTAGCTGCAAAGTCTCCATGATTTTATTCGTCCAAAATAAATCCAAATTCTTCGGCCTTCACATTCGCCCACCTTCCATGCAAATACTCTTCGATCGCCAGCTTCCTTTCGCCCCTTCAAGGGTAAGTTGTAATGAGCACATTATCTCTTGCTTTTAATTTTACCTTGCATTATGTGTGTTTGTGTGTGGTTTTTTTGAAGGGGAAGAAAATGTACGTTGAGGGAGACAGCTCATCTCTGTTTAACCTAACCGTTGGGACAAGAAGTAAACCAATGTACGGCGCGGGGACAGTCATGCAAGACTTGCTCGAAAGTAATGAAGGGCTGCCTCTTCTAATTAGGGTTAAGTTTAAGTCGTATTTCAATGTCTTTGGGAGGTTTCTAAGGCGAGAGTTCAGCCATGAAGCTCAGTGTTTGCTGCTTTTGTTGGGCGATGGATATGATAAGAAGCATTCAAAACAGCAGCAATACAATAGCACTTGCGTCATCGTTCGTTATTAAAACTATAGCTTATTAGATAAAAGCAACTCTACACAGATTTATGTGTGATTTTAATTATTGTGAAAGCAATCTTTGACTTGTATCCGAGAAGAGAACTTCATTAATTTTCTCAGAGGCGATTTCTTTTTCTTCGTCGCATCTTCCGATGTTGTCTGATGGTGCAGCAACAGCGTATCTTTTTTGCTCCTCTCAGACTCTAAGTAGTACTCTTCCTCCAAGTGCAAACACATCTACATACGAAATTTACCAATAATATGATAATGAATGTAATGATTAAACGTAGTAATACATACACATACCTTCAAAATACGATCCTCGGCACGTTCTAATCTCTCTAGCAAAGAGCCCTTCTCTTTAACTTCCATCATCGCTTCATTCATCGGACGATAGCTTCGTAATATCATCGTCTTGGTCTTCTCCTCATTACTGCTCCGCGGCGAAACGTCGTCGTCGGCCGAGGACGTAATATCAGCTGATGACGTGTACGACGACGAGAAGCACCTCGCACTCATAGTTATCCTTATCTCTTCGAGTCGTTTCAGCTATTAATTCCCAGCGGGAGAGAGAATTATATATAAAAACAGAAACCCAAAAAGATCGTTAGGAAATAACATAAGAGCTTATTACTGTGCGCTTACGATGTTGTCTAGTCGTTCGAGCCTTGAGATCAGCCTTGGTTCTTCAATGGTGGACGCCATGTTAGTAGTGACGACTGACGATAATGAGATTTATATAATTTAAGCTGTGTATGTATGTATATTGTGACTCTTATCTATTCTTGTTACTATTACATATGTTTATATAGTGATTCGTGCCAAGAAGATATTGATGAGTCAAGCTTACAACTAACACGTGGCTTCTTGTTTGAGCACCCATGTCGTATTTATCATGCAGTATAAAAGGCCATTTTTTTTAATTTTCATTTCAGCCCCGTATAACTATCATGTGTAGGATTAAGGCCCTCTTGGTAAATAATTTAATTTTAAGGACCATTTTCTGCCACAAAACCATAATCCGATACCAATTTATGATCATCTGATACCAGTTTATTTTCTGCAGTACTACTTCAGTGCTCTGACATACCAGTATGTTGAAAGTTTGTAACACATATCAGTTCATGTATTCCGTTTCAAGTGGAGACAAACCTTTAACCAGTTCATGATCATCTGATACCAGTTCATGTTGAAAGTTTATTTTCTGCAGTACCACTTCAGTAACACATATCAGTTCATGTATCATTTATACCACTTTTTTATGATCATCTGATACCAGTTCATGTTGAAAGTTTATTTTCTGCAGTACCACTTCAGTAACACATATCAGTTCATGTATCATTTATACCACTTTTTTATGATCATCTGATACCAGTTCATGTTGAAAGTTTATTTTCTGCAGTACCACTTCAGTAACACATATCAGTTCATGTATCATTTATACCACTTTTTTACACCACACAAAATGGGTCCTTTAACCTAAAAAAATTCTCAAATAGGGCCTGAATTCGAAATCAAACCTTAACTAGTTAAACTATCAGTTTATGATCATTTGATACCAGTTCATGTTGAAAGTTTATTTTCTGCAGTACCACTTCAGTAACACATATCAGTTCATGTATCATTTATACCACTTTTTTACACCACACAAAATGGGTCCTTTAACCTAAAAAATTCTCAAATAGGACCTGAATTCGAAATCAAACCTTAACAAGGTCTAATTTCGAATTGACCCCTTTTTTTAAATTTATTGATCGATGTCTCTAGATGGTAATAAGATAGTGGAGTTTGACTGGATAAGCTAATATAATATATGCACATATGTTTCTTACTAGTTATGAAACAACTAAAAGCATTTCAACGGAAATAATTCGTTCATGTATTCCGTTTCAAGTGGAGACAATAGTAATGAAGTGAATTCCTTTCGGCTGTGATTAATGAACTTTCAATTAGATCAAGTGGAGACAATATATATATATATATATATATATATATATATATATAAATTTAGTTAAAGATGGGAATTGTCTTCATATCTAGGATAAAAAAAATTGAATTTGTATTATTGCAATCAATGTGTTAGCATAAGTAGCATGATCCATGTTTCTCAATATGAAACATAACGGTGGAAATTAGAATATTTTATTTTTATTTCTTTCCACCGTATTTGAAGGATTCAAGTACTAGAAATACGATACGACGATGAGCTGCCCCCCTTTCAACTAAACTTTTCGCGTAAAGAAAAAAGAAAAAAAAAAGAAAAAAAAAGTGTTGACGTTATTAATTCCTCGTAATCGCCGTTCGCCGGAGGAGGAAGTTTGGAGGTGGGTTGAAGGGACCTCTCCACATGATTCTCCTCTGATTTGAATACGATAGAATCCGATCATCGTTGTGCTACGGTTTGGTTTTGATCGGCGATAGATAAACAAATAATGGGAGCAATGTCGCAGAGAGTAATGCCGGTTTGCGACAGCTTATGCGTTTGTTGCCCGTCGATGAGGCCGAGATCGAGGCATCCCGTGAAAAGATACAAGAATCTTCTGGCCGATATATTTCCGAAGAACATGGTAATTTGTTGTTGTGAAAGAAAAACAGCTGACGATGTATCCTGTTTGATTCGATTTTCGATCATTGTTTGTTGTCGGATCATGAGATTTCGTCATCTGCTGTTGGTCAATGATTCAATTGTGTCTCTAGGTGTTTTTTTTTTGTATTTAGGTGCATTAAGTTTTAGCTCGTGTCTAAGATGGAAATATGTTGATCTGTGATCGGTCATGCGATGTTTTTGTGAATGATTTGATCGGTCATGCGATGTTTTTGTGAATGATTTCAAAACAATGTTTTTGGATCACGTGTGAATTCTAATTTTGATTAACCTAGCGCATTGTTGATACATAATATTGCAGGAAGAAGAACCCAACGATAGAAAAGTCGGGAAATTGTGTGAATATGCCTCGAAAAATCCTCTGCGAGTGCCTAAGGTTAGTCGATTATCATGGTTTTGTAGTTAATTGCTTTGATTGAGCACTCATTGTCACCTTTTCTTTCTGTTAAGAGAAATATATTCCTCACATTTTCTATTCTCCAATTGAATCTGGGAACTCATGTCTGTCCTTGTTTCGAGGCATTTTTCTCTTTTTATACATTTTTTAGAAAATAATCATTCTCCTGTGAAGGTTACTCAATTACATATCTGTCTCAGTTAACCGTGACTCCTTAAATATCAGCCGATTGCATTGAGTTTTAGACTTTTATTTTCTTTTCAATAAATGTGTATCTCTTGTGTTTAAATCGGCCAATTGAGTAACGTGTGTTAATCTATCTCGCAGATTACAAGTTCACTGGAACAGAGGTGTTATAAGGAGCTGAGATCTGAAAATGTCAATGCCGTGAAAGCTGTCATATGCGTCTATCGCAAGTTGAGTGTATCATGCCAGGAGCAAATGTGAGTGTGAGTTTACATATCATGCCTCGATTACATTATTATATAAAATAATCGTATGCACATAGACATATAACGAAACTATTCATGATCTTATGAGTGCTTGCTGCTGTTTTGCGAACTTAAAGATGTACTTTTCATGCAAGTATTGTTTATATTTTGATTTCTTTCCTTAGTTTTTATCGATACAATTGATACATATTTTCGGCAACATCATAGTTGGACATACTGGGGCATATTTTATTGTACAACTGTACTTCAGTTTTCAATCTTTTAATGACAGTGCTAAGTTTTCTGTGTCAGGCCATTGTTTGCTGGTAGTTTTCTCAGTATTATAAACATTTTGCTTGATGAGACAACGCATGATGGAATGCGCATTTTGGGTTGCCAAGCACTGTTTGATTTTATAAATAATCAGGTACAGTTACATTATTCCTCACTGTTAAACATTTTTACCTGTATGATTTGACTGATGTGAAGTTTCTTTCGTCGTCTTTTTTTTTTTCAGAAGGATAGTACCTACATGTTTAATTTGGAAGGCTTAATACCGAAATTGTGTCTTCTAGCTCAAGAGATGGGGAATGATGATAAGATACTGCATTTACGTTGTGCTGGACTGCAAGTACTTTCTTCAATGGTAACTTTGTTCATTTTTATCTTATATTAAACACATGAATGCCTCATAAAATTGTATGATCATATTCCTAATTTTCATGTAGATTTGGTTCATGGGCGAACAATGTCACATCTCAACTGATTTTGACAGTGTAAGCATTTCTGTACTGTTTCTTTTTCCTATATCACTTGCTTGGAAAGTTATGCTTGGAGATCATTTATCCGTTAGGTATCCTGATTGTTATTCTCATGCCCGACATTCTTGTTTATCGAATGATCAGGTTGTAAAAGCAGTGCTTGAAAATCTGCTTAACAGCATTCAAGAGCACAAAGCTGAAGACCAAATTTCATCTGACGCACTGAAAAGGGCTATATCATGGAAGACGATAATAAACGAGAAAGATCATTTGGCCATGTATATTAACTTGTCATTTATCACATGTGCAGCTATTTTATTGGCCAAGTTTCATGCCTTTATTATCATGATTTTTTTTTGTTTTTGTGACCAGATCATCTGGAAACCCAGAATTCTGGTCTAGAGTTTGCTTGCACAATATGGCAAAGTTAGCTAGGGAGGCTACAACAGTTCGCCGTGTACTCGAAGCTTTGTTTTGTTACTTTGATGAAGGCAATCTCTGGTCCCCTGATCAGAGCCTTGCACTTGATGTGATGCTTGATATGCAATCAGTCGTGGAGATTTCAGGCATGTACAACTTAAAATTTTGAATCCAAATAAATTAGAAAAGGGTTCTGTTTTTTTCCTTTCTCAATTCCTATTTATTGTTTTGACCATTCAGGGCATGACACTCACTTCTTGCTATTATCCGTGATCAAGCATCTCGATCATAGGAATGTTTTGAAAAACCCCAATATGCAAATTGATATTGTTCGAGTTGCTACCTCTCTGGCTCGAGTAACAAAGGTGCAGTCGTCTGTTACACTTGTTGGTGCATTCAGTGATATGATGAGGCATTTGAGGAAAAGCATTCACTGCTCCATTGATGCCTCGACGCTTGGTGATGAAATAATTCTGTGGAATAGGAATTTCCATGCAGCCATCGATGAGTGCCTTGTCCAATTGTCTTACAAGGTTAACCATTTATAATCTAGTTTTTGCAATAGACATATTCGCTGTTTCATTTTTCATTTGAAGAGCTCAGGGAGATATAACTGATTTTGCTGTTGAATACTAGTATGCAAACCATAAATACGCTAGCAAGAGGATTAAGTTAAGGTTTTTTTTTACATCAATGAAAGAAGAGCTAACAAATACTAATCCCCAATTGGTATGTGAATTAGTTAGGTGATGCTGGGCCCATTCTGGATGTGATGGCAGTGACGTTGGAAAATATTTCAAATATAGCTGTGATGGCACGGAACACAATTGCAGCTGTATATCGTGCTGCACAAATTGTTGCTTTCTTGCCGAATTTGGTGTATGAAAACAAGGCATGAACCTACCAATTATGTCAATCCATGCTAATTTTTACAATTTTTGTAAAATATTTATCTTGTTATTCGTTGTTATTCTGTGACTCCAGGCCTTCCCTGAAGCACTATTTCATCAAGTACTTCTGGCCATGGTTGCCCCAGATCATGAAACCAGGCTTGGAGCACATCGCATATTTTCGGTTGTGCTTGTTCCATCATCTGTTTGTCCTCAATCGTCATCATCCACCGGTCAAAGTCCAACCAATCATGCTGATTTAGGGAGGACCCTTTCTAGATCAGTTTCTGCTTTCTCTTCTTCAGCTGCTCTCTTTGAAAAGTTAAGGAAGGAACATGGTTCGTCAAATAGATTTTCCAATCCAGCTGATGGGGCTTTGGATGAGACAGAAGAGATCTCCCAAAATCAGTCATTTTTTACACGACTTACATCAAGCTATAGTCGGAAGACTAGCAGCAAGAGATATTCTATTCCTCCAAACTTACAAAATATGGAGAACGATCTGGTACTTTTTTTTTAACCCATTTCTTTTTTCAAATCCATAAATTGGAACTTCTTGTAGTTTTGCACTTCATATGTAATTATGCAGAGTGGAGTATCTCTCAAGTTAAAGACTCGCCAAATCAGTCTCTTGCTGTCATCAATTTGGGTACAGGCAATCTCTCCCCTGAATACACCTGCCAACTTTGAAGCAATTGCTCATACTTATAGCTTGGTGATGTTGTTTTCACGTAAGAAGGTAAAGTTCTTCATTTTCTTCGGGCTATGCCTTCTTTATTTGTTGCAGGATTTCAAATTTTTTCCTGCCATTCTCTGATGTTTTTTTTTCTTTATTGTCCCCAGAAATCATGTAATGAGATTCTTATCCGAAGTTTTCAGCTAGCAATCTCACTGAGGAACATATCTATTCGAGGAGGTCAGTTTTCATATTCTTGAATCTTGTCTCGCCATATTGTCTATGGTCTTGTTAAAGAAAAAAACAAGTGCTGATTATCCTGTAACTAGGCCCTTGTGTGTATAGAATTAGGAAAAAGGTGTATGTATTGCGTGTGTTGTAAAGGTCTTGAAGTCATGTGACTAGATATCTAATTTGAAACATAATGCACACAATGTATAGGAGTTGTTGAATTTCTTATCATTTTTGGTTCCTTACAGCAATCATTTTCTATATAGGCCCCCTTCCACCATCTCGTCGACGGTCTCTTTTCACTCTGGCCACATCAATGATTCTTTTCTTGGCAAAAGCCTATGATTTACCTCATCTTGTCAATTATGCCAAGGCGTCATTAATGAACAAAATGGTAACATTGCTAACTGTTTCATTTTTTTTTTTCAAATCAGAGTTGTTTACTTACATTGCTGTTGCCGATTAGAAACAATTTTTGAATGCCCAATGAGCTTCTACAGGTCGATCCTTTCCTCCATTTGGTGGAGAACTACAAGTTGCAAGCTCGAGAACGTGTTGGAGAAGGAAAGGGAAACTCAACCAAAACATATGGATCCAAAGAAGATGATGAAGAAGCATTAAATTCGTTTTCTTCTCTCAAAATTTGCGAAGATCAATCTACAGAATCCATTGCGTCAGTGATTCTTCAAAATCTGGGAGAGCTATCGAACGTAATCGTCTAATCTAACTTATCCTTTTAGAATCAGCTTTCACCGTACTATATCTGAATTTTGCAAACTATTATGCGCCAGGATGAATCGTCCAAACTCAAAGAACAGCTTCTCAAAGATTTTGTCCCCGACGATGTATGTCCTCTGGGAGCCCAGCTTGTTCTAGAACAAATTGGTTCGAAAGAACTCCTTGAGGTGGTTTTAATTTTCGTAACTGAAGCGTCTTTCTTTTACTATTATTACTTTGATCACCTAAACCGTATTTTCTTTTCCTTTTCCTTTTTTGCAATAATGTTTAAGGTTGAACACGCTAGCGATGAATATCCAACCGACTCCTTCGCAAGCCAAACTGATACTTCCCACATGGCAAAGAATAGTTCCAACCTTTTGAGCGTCGATCAATTTATGGATATGGTAAGCGGACATATTCCTTCACAAAAAAGAGCTTTACTTTCTACATATTGACCGAAAGTAAGATCAGTTTGAGGTTTTCTGCTTTACATATTAACACGAAAAATTTGACGATTTTAGGTGTCTGAGACAACAAAAGACGTGGGTCATTTTTCGTCTGCTTTGAGCCCTTCTGAACTGCCATTTAAAGACATGGCCAGCCATTGCGAGGCTCTTCAGGCGGGAAAACAGCAGATGATGTCCAATTTCATGGATTTCCGTTCGCCTGCTCAAAGCGCTTCGTCGAGCTTCCTTTGTCTTGAGAATACTTCATCACCAGATTCGTCCCCTGAACCCAGATATTTAACGGTAATTTTTTTTTTGTTTTCTCATTTTCCCCGGCTTTCAAAGCTATGCTAATGAATGGCTAACTCTTTTGTCTTTTTTTTTTTGGGTTTTTTTCAGTCACCAATGGTCCAAAGCATAGTCTTGCCATGCGCAGCTGAGTTTCAGCACCACAATGACTTCTTTCGCTTGCCAGCTTCGAGTCCGTACGACAACTTCTTGAAAGCCGCTGGAAGTTGATGATGGTATCTATATGTTTACATGAGCATCAATCAATAGAGAAAGAAAAATGGACAATACTAATCAAATTTCATAGTGGTCTATTTATTTTATTATTTATTTATTCCTTTTATTGGCGGGGAATATACCACTTCTTGCTGAGCGAGTGAGTGGTGATGAGCTCCTTGAGTATATAATAACATGAGAGAAAAAAACGATGTAAATCCTCCCAACGTAATTTAATTTTTATCTATATATAATGCAATTTAGTGATTTTTTGAGGACTTCTTCGCTACGCTTTGTCTTGTAATGTAAGGTTTGAGTGTAAAATAGATTGTCGAATACTTGTGCATATTAATCAATACAATGGCGATCTCCCCAAAATATTAGAAAATTAATGAAAAAAATCCCACGAGGATACACTACAATTACCACCATTAGATTATGGTTCATAAATTTTAATCTCCCTATATATACAAGGACAGTAGATACATCCCATAGCTAACACAAAAACTAAAAAATTATTACTACAAGCCAAGTAGAGAGATAGATGGCTCGACTTTATTCATTCTTCTGTCTTCTCATTGCAGCTGTTTTTCTTTCAGGTGCTTCATCTTCCCAAGCCTCTTATCTCCATTTGCATCATCAGTATTCTAATTTTATTTCAAGATTCTTTTTTTTTTTGTTAAATTTCTACAGCCGCGAAAGGCGACAAGCTTTGCCCATGGGTCATAAAAGGCGTTCCATGCGAGGGTTCAGACATGGGGCTAACATGCCTTCCGAGGTGCTACGTGGCTTGCGACACGGTGTCAGTGGTTGGGCAGTGCATAGACTACGGTGGAACCATAGGCAAGACTTGCACTTGTGGGCTCATATCCCCCGACTGCAAAACAGAGCACTGCCATGCCCCCGCCGTCCCCTTGAGGCCAATCTTGGCAGAATCCAAACAAAATTCCATGACATTTATTATTACTATTATTCCATGAAATGAAACAACACAGTAGTACAATAACAATACCCTTCAAGAAATAATAAAATATTACAGCAGATGCCACGTGTGTCGATCTTTTTTACGAAAGGTATTTCTTAAAGAGCTCGTTGGCTATGGCGAATGCGTCGCCATGTGCTTTTACGGGGTATGGCTCTGCGCCTTCCTGCCATTTGTTCGAATAAGAGATCCATTCCCTTCTCCATTCTCCGACGTCGAAATTGCTATTATTTTCTTTGAGGCTCTTTAGCAGACGAGCCATGTACATGGACGCTCGTGGGAGGTAGTATTTCTCTAACAGTCCGCTCCAAAATTTGTTCGCTGTTGCAAAATTAATAAAAAATGAACAAAACTGGAGCAAGTTAGCCATGGAAAACGATTCGACTAACCATAGTCATGGAGCTTGCTCTGCTTTTCCTCGGTGTTGTCGTACCACATTGTTACTTGAGTCCTTGCGTTCCATTCGTACTAAAGATACAGACGATACGGAGAATTGATAGATTGTTTTAAGACACGAAGACGCACGTCGTAATAACGGATGAAATGAAGATGGATCTTACTTGTTTCTTTTCATCAACATTCGTGGACAACTGTTTTGCACTTTCGAGCCAAGTGCCGAGGAGGAAGCTATCATCAGATGCAAGAAGCCTGTCTATATCTTTGATTAGCCGTAAGAACTTCGTCGAATAAGAAGTAAGTGCTTTCGCATCTTTGTCCCAGAAAGAACGTATGGCCTTCAGATAGACCTCGTTTGCAAGCTTCGAAAGAGTCTGCCTTGTCAAATCGACCAAATCGTACCTATAAGTGATTAAAAAAAAAGGTAAGAGTAAGACTACTTTCCCGTCATATTTTTTATACCTTCTATATGAGTAGAGCGTTCTTACCTATACGTGGGAACTTGGGCAAGTTCATTCCCAGCGTCGAGGAACAGTTTCAAGGCATCGATGGAATCTTGATTATCATACCATAGGTGAGGCTTAGGCAGCGAAGAGCTTCTTTCGTGGAGAAGAAACCTTCTCTTTTGCTGTGTTCTTAAGAGTATATGCCTCTGAATAACGTTAGGATTATCAGCTTGGGAAGCTGATGAGGGATCCCAGTCGGGAAACTGCACTATGTAGTCTTTGTTGTGGTCCTTCATGAAAGTCGAAGGTGGTAATAAATCAAATCATTTCGAACTCCATATGGAATTTGAGCTACGTTTTTCATGCGATAATATGAACTACTGAATGACTATAAAATTGATGAGCCTTACAGCGATTCCATCAGAGCAGTTGTAGATTGTTCGATGGAGAATTTTCCATGCAGCTTCGGCTTGGTAAACTGATTTACCGTATCTTCTGAGAGAGTACGTAATCAACCAATCCTGCAAGTTAAATTTCAAAAGGTCGAGTTTTTCATGGTAAAAGATACCAGAAATGGATGATAATGGCGATTACATATAACTCAAAATCAAGTTGAACTTTTAAGAATGAAACAATTCCCTTTCAATTTGTAAGTTTCATACTATTTCAGTTCAAGAATGCAATACACGTCATAAAACATGTAAATTGCAGACACATTATAACGAAAGGTTTCGTGATCGTTTCATCAGATGCACAAAGATCTACCTCAACTTTTACAGGTTCGCTTCGAAATGCCATTTCAGACATCAACTCATACACAACAGGGTTTTGTTCAATCCCTTCCATGCACATCCCTACACCAACCTATACGGAAAGAAGATCACGAGAACACTAACCATATATATGACAAATTGCGCGAGTTAGTTCGACCATATGCAGTTGATTGAGAGCTTACTTACCATTGTTGAATTCTTGCTTACACGAGCATCGATAGGTCCCGTGGAAACTGCGCCTAATGTGCCATACATTTCAATGTTTCCACCAAAGTTATGAAGCATGCACCTGAAAGTGAGTTGTGACTTTAAAGGTTAATAAATGAGGAACTGAATCACTGTTATTACATTAGCTTGTTGGAAAAGGCAAACATAAACTTAAGTGAGTTTCTTGCATACCATATGTAAGGAGTGTCATAAAATTGAAGTGAAGATTTCCAAATAGGTTTCACATCAGCAAATAGATCAAGCACTATCATCTTCCCAAATGGAACAGAATGTAGAAGTGCCTGAAACCATAAATAACTCCTAATAATCATTCAAATGCATTATATATACATATATATACATATATCACGAAACGCTATTTGCATCCCAAAGAACACTCATAGGTCCACTCAACAAGAATCTTAGGAAGGGAATTTTATTTAGTTTATGGTAGTGGATAAACGCAAGTTTACATGTAAAAAGGAGATATCATCGAACTTGCTTAAGTTAGTTAGCTTATACCTTCATCTGTGGTGGTTTCCAGAAAGAAGAGTCTGAATAAAATAGCCAGCCCTGAAAGATTGATCAAATTAAAAGGGTTGAGCAACCATATTAAAAGTTTTGGCAGAAAATATTTAGAAGTTATGATCTATCAACTTGGTGAGAGGAATTTTCTCCCCTAATTGGTATACACGTCTGCCCCTAGAAAAGCTTTGTTCCACAGAAAAACTCCAAAGGTAAAATAACATACTTGCATTAACCATATTGCATCCTTGTCCACTGCAGACATTGCTTTGTATACCGAAGAACCAAGCGAGGAGATATATTCTGGGTCACTTGTAGGTGGAGAGTTCTCATTGAACGTATCACTTCACAAATGATGAATTTGGACGTCCCATTTAGTTCAAACATAGAGATAAAAGGAAATAATCATTCGAACAAATACAATGTAAATGCACCGAAAACCCATGAGTTTACAGTGATAGGCATACCAGCTGTACACGTTTGTTACAACTCCATATTCTGCATAAACATGAATATCAAAATATAAATTTGTGGAGGGATATGAAATGCTAAGGAAACTTACTTATTCAGTGAGAAATATGATATCTTTTGAAGTATATAGGGAAAAGTTAATGAGTTGGTAAAATACTAGAAGGAATTGAAGAAGCATTACTCGTTAAGCTAACCAACATTATTATTTACCCTCAATCTGCTTTTTCATGAATGCTTCTCCAATTTTAATGAATAATGGGTCAGATGGGTCAAGAAGAAAAGTGCAGCACCATTTTGGATTAGCATCAACAGTGTTCCTAGGTGACAACAGAAAACCAAATAAGTGTTATCGAAAATGAATTGGCATGTTAATCAAGACAAAGGCATATACATACCAATCTCCAAGTCTGCTTATATTTGCTGAGGGGAAAATTGCTTTCAACGCCGCCGGAACATTACCAGAAAATGATGGAAGCACTGTAAGAAAATGGATTATTAAGTGTCAATTAGAATTTAAAATTGAGTTTCAACTTTCGAGTTAGGCGATCAAGATGATGCAAGAAAACGGGTATTAAGATGAGAATATTTGGAACTGAAGCTGTAATATACCAGGTGTCATGCCTAGCTCTATCATTCTTGATAATATTAACTTTTGCAACTTCAATTGGTTACTTAACCAGTTCTTCCTCAATGGCCCACCCCATCTGCATCAAAAAGAGGAATTGGAACTCAACCATTTGATGTAAAGGTAGTAAAATTGAAAAATGATCATCTGAAAATAGTTCATGGAAGTTCTCGGGACTACAATGCGAAAAAAGAAGGGGGAAAAAAAGAGGGCAAACCCGTGCAAGTTGCCCATGCGTGCCCAAGCAAGAAATGCAGGTCCACCAAAGAAATCATTCAAATCACTTTTAGTAATGTTATAATCCTACAATGGAAAAAAAAAAAGGGAACAAACTCTTAGGAAGCTGGGAAAATGAAGATAAATACATGATCCAAGAAGATAAACAACGACTTCATAAATATTTGAGGAATTCTTCAGTTTCTCACGTGGTGACAATTCCAACGAAATGATACCAGTTTAAACTAAAAACGTACTGCAAAAACTTTCTGCCATATTGCTTCTTGGCCAGTAAACGCCAGAGGAAAGTTAACACCTTGAAGTGCCATCCAATCGATCTCCTTTTCCCATCTTTTCCAGTCCCACCAAACATAGGAATCTGCAAAAATCAATCATTCATCAATTCCTGTTCAAAACTGTGTCCTAACAAGCATCGCAATAAGATCAATGCATCTCTTACAGCTAGACGTGACAACATTTTGGTAATAGTTCAAAGGCACGGGGCGTTGAATAAGCACACCACTCGATTTCACGGTAGGAAGTGATCCACGATTTGGAACCGAACCAAGTTGTGAGCCACCCGTTTTGTCCCACGAAATATGAACGCCACACCAATACTTTAAGTACCAGTGAAGCCCTGAGGTGATATCAACTGCCGAGGTTCCTTTTATCCTTATCGGAGAGTAAAAAAACAAAAGAAAACCAATATTATTACAAGGAATGGGCTCTCGTGTTAAAGGGATTTGTTTTAGGAATCTGCTAAAAAGGAATTCGTAGCCAACTCAGTTAAGACTCAAATCCAATCACTGATGTCAGCTATGTCGAGGGACATCCATTATAAGACAATTTTCATCTTCCCCACATAGAGATGAAATAATGAAAGGACAACAAAACCAAATTACTTAACCAAGGAATATGAAACAAAGCCTATTAGAAAGAAATTTCAAAGAGTAGATGAAAATAAAGTAAAATTCTGCCTACATTATTTCAACGGAGCCTCTCCTGTAATTGCTGATAACGAAGCAGCTACGTCCGCCGCATTCATCCTGACATAACATACGACCATTTCAGAGGTAAAAAAGAATGAAAACATGAATAACGAAAACAACTCCATCAAAGGGGGCTTTGAATTCCTTGCAAAGCTTCGTTATGGTCAACGAGCCCTAATAAATAGAATTGGTCTTTTTTTTTAATTTTTGGGAAAGAAGAAGGCGACCTCTGTAATAATCTCGAACTCGAAACTTGACAAATGGGTCGGAAGCAGCCTCTCAAGAACGCCTTTTGCAGCAGCTTCTTGCTGGATTGGAGATGCTCTTTTGGAGCTCAAACGGCTCAATATAGAATGTATAGCTTCGGATTGTTGCACAGAAGCCGAGGAAGAAGAGCATAGAGACGACAAGAAAACTGATGCTACTACAACAAGTAAGAACCTACGACATCCTTTCAATACCATTATTTGGACAGCTCAAGTAGATAGTTTTAGTTCTTTCCAAGAACGATGAATTGGATGAAGATGAGGTTTCTTATTACTACTACGATGATACTACAGTGTACAGTCAACGGGGTTACGAGTTAAATGCTTGTTTCGTTCTTGGAGAAGAATCACATCAAATTACAAATAAACCCTTCGCGATTTCAGATGTATCAGACTTCGGAGAAGATAGATTAAAAATTCATTCATGGTTTTGGTTTCCTGAACTCAAAGATCACTATGGCCATATCAGTTTTGACCTTTATTAGTTAATTCTTGAGCCCAATCACGAAGATGAAAACGTTTTCACTTTTTTCTACTCTTATGGCTACTACGAGTGAAGGTAAAGCTAACTTGCGAGGAAGGTAATCAAACGCAGAGCATTCTTAAAACACATACCATAATGTATCAGAAGAATTTAGCCAATTCTTAAGCGAACATACGCTGAGAAGAGAATTAATGAGTATTCCAATCCAAAGATAAGAGAAATCCCAAAACATAAGCATCGCCATTACGAAGAACAAAGATTCAAGTTTCAGTTCATACAAACGCAGGCATTTTCAATAAGCAGCTCAAGAATCAAAATCTACTCTTCGCCAGCAGATCCCTCCTCGCCGCTCTTCTTGTTGTGCTTCCTCGCATACCTCTGGTTCCTCAGAAACTTGGGATCCATCTGATTTACCATTCAAAAATATTAGAAAAAAAAAATCAAACCTTCATAAACGCAACACAGTAAAATTACAGCGAAGAATGGGAATACCCCTTTGGTGGATGTGTTACGATGCCTTTTGGGCTTCTTGATTCCGTTCCTGTGCGCCTTGCGCGACTGATTGTGCGCGGTGTGGTTCTTCGACTTCGCCATTCTCTACAACGCTGTCGAGAAAATCCCCAAAAAAACAAACAAAATAAAAAAGGATCGTAAATTTAACACTTCAATTCAACAACGTGGAACTAGAACTAAGATTCAGCGAGCTCGATGGTCGGCGTAGTCCACCTGTTAGATCTCTGTCTCACGGCGGCGAAAAGCGTACCAAATTGAGGTCTCGGCGTAGGTTTTCCTAGATATATTGAGTTTCGTATACCCTAATCGACCTTTTGGGCTTGGGCCTTCTTTGTTAGGGTTTCATTTTTTTCCTTGTCTAAACAAAATAATAAATTTAGTAGGACATATGGGAACGATCTACAATAGTCGTCGTCGTCACGTAAGTTTACAAAATGATAATGTATAGTCGAAATTCAAACAAAACCATAATTGGATCCACGTTGCGTTGAGAACAACAACAACGTTAATAAAATTTCGATATTACGCATACAAATACAATAGTTGATCTTTCTCTATAATTAGTCTCTCCACATTTTCGCCGAACTATGGCCGACGACTCGACCACCCTCATCAAGGTGGGACCCATCGGAAGCCGAAGCGGCAATCCGTGGGACCAAAAGGGCTGCAACAAAATTGTTCGAATATTCATTTCGCACGACGACGAAATCAACTCGATCCAATTCCAATACATCGAGAACGGAGCGGTGGTGCTCTCCGAGCGGCAGGGCTCCAACAACGGATACAACTTCAGTGTCGTAAGTCTACTCACTACTCGAAATAAAAGATGCCGGCCGAACAAATCTTAAGCTCGTACTCGAAGAGAGTGCATTTATATATATATATATTTATCGTACCAGGAGACGACACGAAAGACGAAGACTTCGCCGAGAGAAGTCTAGAAGAGCACGAGACCGTCGAAGTTCCCAGCAAACCCGCCATGTTTGCAGCTTGTTTGTGGTTTGCTCTTCGGTTCGAGCTTAAAGACTGTATCTTGGTTTGTGACTCGTGTTTGGGTTCAAGAACGATGAATTGGATGAAGATGAGGTTTCTTATTATTGCTACTACGATGATACTGCAGTGTACAGTCAACGGGGTTACGAGTTAAATGCTTGTTTCGTTCTTGGAGAAGAATCACATCAAATTACAAATAAACCCTTCGCGATTTCAGATGTATCAGACTTCGGAGAAGATAGATTAGAAATTCATTCATGGTTTTGGTTTCCTGAACTCAAAGATCATTATTGCCATATCAGTTTTGACCTTTATTAGTTAATTCTTGAGCCCAATCACGAAGATGAAAACGTTTTCACTTCTTTCTACTCTTATGGCTACTACGAGTGAAGGTAAAGCTAACTTGCGAGGAAGGTAATCAAACGCAGAGCATTCTTAAAACACATACCATAATGTATCAGAAGAATTTAGCCAATTCTTAAGCGAACATACGCTGAGAAGAGAATTAATGAGTATTCCAATCCAAAGATAAGAGAAATCCCAAAACATAAGCATCGCCATTACGAAGAACAAAGATTCAAGTTTCAGTTCATACAAACGCAGGCATTTTCAATAAGCAGCTCAAGAATCAAAATCTACTCTTCGCCAGCAGATCCCTCCTCGCCGCTCTTCTTGTTGTGCTTCCTCGCATACCTCTGGTTCCTCAGAAACTTGGGATCCATCTGATTTACCATTCAAAAATATTAGAAAAAAAAAAATCAAACCTTCATAAACGCAACACAGTAAAATTACAGCGAAGAATGGGAATACCCCTTTGGTGGATGTGTTACGATGCCTTTTGGGCTTCTTGATTCCGTTCCTGTGCGCCTTGCGCGACTGATTGTGCGCGGTGTGGTTCTTCGACTTCGCCATTCTCTACAACGCTGTCGAGAAAATCCCCAAAAAAACAAACAAAATAAAAAAGGATCGTAAATTTAACACTTCAATTCAACAACGTGGAACTAGAACTAAGATTCAGCGAGCTCGATGGTCGGCGTAGTCCACCTGTTAGATCTCTGTCTCACGGCGGCGAAAAGCGTACCAAATTGAGGTCTCGGCGTAGGTTTTCCTAGATATATTGAGACCCTAATCGAGCTTTTGGGCTTGGGCCTTCTTTGTTAGGGTTTCATTTTTTTCCTTGTCTAAACAAAATAATAAATTTAGTAGGACATATGGGAACGATCTACAATAGTCGTCGTCGTCACGTAAGTTGACAAAATGATAATGTATAGTCGAAATTCAAACAAAACCATAATTGGATCCACGTTGCGTTTATTACAGGAGAACAACAACGTTAATAAAATTTCGATATTACGCATACAAATAGAATAGTTGATCTTTCTCTATAATTAGTCTCTCTACATTTTCGCCGAACTATGGCGGACGACTCGACCACCCTCATCAAGGTGGGACCCATCGGAAGCCGAAGCGGCAATCCGTGGGACCAAAAGGGCTGCAACAAAATCATTCGAATATTCATTTCGCACGACGACGAAATCAACTCGATCCAATTCCAATACGTCGAGAACGGAGCGGTGGTGCTCTCCGAGCGGCAGGGCTCCAACAACGGATACAACTTCAGTGTCGTAAGTCTACTCACTACTCGAAATAAAAGATGCCGGCCGAACAAATCTTAAGCTCGTACTCGAAGAGAGTGCATTTATATATATATATATATATATATATATTTATTTATGCTTAATTATTTTTCAGCATTGTGATTTAGGGGATGTCATTATAGAGACATAGAATTTATGGGTGACATATACAGATAATGACTTTCAAAATTAAACAATGTAGGAACCCTTATATTTTTGTCTCAAATTATTTAATTTTGAAAGTTATCATCCGTAGTGCCACCCCTGAATTTGCTGGAATACCTAGATTATGCATCAAGACCTTATAGTTTGGGGGTTCCGACACACAATTCTTAATCTAATTATGAAAGATATTTTTTAATGTCACCACTAAATTAGTTGTCCATATAACAATGTCACTCCAAATTTAGAGAATTTGAAAATAAATAATTCACCACATGTTTCTATTTCAAGGTAAGTTATATATATTTTCTTGCAGGTGAAACTCAACTACCCATCCGAGTGCATAACTTCGATCGGAGGTCACAAGAACTACAGCAACGGCCACATATGTTCGATCAAATTCGGGACGAACAGTGCAGAATACGGACCGTTCGGTCGGTTCAGCAGCCACGACAAGGAATTCAGCTTCTCACTCGGGGACGACCGCCAGTTCAGCGGCTTCCACGGCACCGCCGACGTGAACGGCCTAAAGTCCATCGGAGTTTACCTAAAGCCCATCGCCGACTTAGGGTACGAAGGGCTCGAAAAGAGTAGAGTCGTCGCTAATGCAAGAGGAGGAGGAGGAGGGAGCTGGGAAGTCTTAAATTACGGCCATATTCATGAATAATCTAACTACTATTGAACTACATAACATTCATACGTTGTTACATGTTATTCCATGGCATATTCTACTACACATACGTAAAAGAAGTGTGGGTCGAGACATTTTCTAACTGGAAATCGAACTCAAATTGAATCTTTGATTATATCCTTGAAGGGTGTAATTGAAGAAGCCCATAATTGATTGGATTGAAGAGAGAAAAAAGAAAGAAAAGAACAAAAGGGGAACATGCTATGTTCACGTGGTTTGTGGCGACTCGACCAATCAAAATAGGGCTTCTTACACTCCACTCCACGAGCACAAGTCAATTCTGTGGCTAATAGAGACATGACGAATAAAGAAAGATATAAAAACATCGTGTCCTTTTTTTTTCCTTTTAAAAAATCACTGATCTTTTTGCGTTTGTGCGTCTTCGTATCTATCCATTCCTTCGGTAGCCAAAGGTACGCCAAAGAACTGTCAAGTATTGCTCTAATCCTAATTCCTAATACGGAAAAAGATCTCAGACCTACACACGCATACATCTCTCAGAAAGAAGAAAGAAATAAAACTTGTGAATCATTAAAGAACGATCAGTCGACTAAAGTGTAATAACAGCGATCAAGAGACAAAAAAAAGGACGATCTTTTGCCAAGATGAGCGGCTCGGCAAGAAGAACAGCAGCCACGACGAGCTCGCGCCAAAATTCCCAAGGTTCAAGCCAAGCTCAGTCCTCTCCGGCCGACGCGGCAGCTCGCAGCCGCCACACCAGCGCCGTGAACGACGGCGGCAGCAACACCAACAACAACAACGGAAGCTTAAGCGCCAAAAGGGGCAGAGATTCCATGAGCAAGGCGGCGGCGCAGTTCACGGTGGACGCGAGGCTCCACGCCGTCTACGAGCAGTCGAGCACCTCTGGGCGGTCGTTCAACTACTCCCAAAGCGTTCGCACCACCCACGAATCCGTCCCCGAGCAGCAGATCACCGCCTACCTCTCCAAGATGCAGCGCGGCGGTCTGATTCAGCCCTTCGGCTGCACCGTCGCCGTCGACGAAACCAACTACTGCGTTATCGCCTACTCAGAGAATGCCTGCGACATGCTCGGCATAACGCCCCAATCGGTTCCAAGCTTAGAAAAAATCGAATCTTTGACAATTGGGACTGATGTAAGAACCCTCTTCACCCCTTCAAGCTCTGTCTTGCTCGATAGGGCTTTCGGGGCTAGAGAAATCACTCTGCTGAACCCAGTTTGGATCCATTCCAAGTATTCGGGCAGGCCCTTCTACGCAATCTTGCACAGAATCGACGTAGGCATAGTGATCGACTTAGAGCCAGCAAGGACGGAGGACCCCGCCTTGTCTATCGCCGGCGCTGTCCAATCTCAGAAGCTAGCCGTTAGGGCAATCTCCCATTTACAGTCTCTTCCCGGCGGCGACATTAAGCTCCTCTGCGACACAGTCGTAGAGAGCGTAAGAGAGCTCACTGGTTATGACCGTGTAATGGTCTACAAGTTCCACGAAGATGAGCATGGTGAAGTCGTGGCTGAGAGCAGAAGGCCCGATTTAGAGCCATACCTCGGCCTTCACTACCCAGCCACCGACATACCTCAAGCCTCGAGGTTCCTATTCAAGCAAAACAGGGTTCGAATGATCGTCGACTGCCATGCTACTTCAGTTAGGGTCCTCCAAGACGAAGCCTTAATGCAGCCCTTGTGCTTAGTTGGCTCGACTTTGAGGGCCCCACACGGCTGCCACGCTCAGTACATGGCCAACATGGGCTCCATCGCTTCCCTGACCTTAGCAGTCATCATCAATGGAAACGACGAGGACGGTGGAAAAGGGAGGAATTCGATGAGATTGTGGGGATTAGTCGTTGGCCACCACACATCTGCTCGGTGCATACCTTTCCCCCTTCGCTATGCCTGCGAATTCTTGATGCAGGCGTTTGGGCTTCAGCTGAACATGGAGCTTCAGCTGGCTTCCCAATTGGCTGAGAAGCGAGTCTTGAGAACGCAGACTTTACTGTGCGATATGCTGCTAAGGGATTCCCCGACTGGGATTATTACGCAGAGCCCGAGCATCATGGACTTGGTGAAGTGCGACGGCGCTGCTCTTTATTACCAGGGGAAGTACTACGCCTTAGGCGTAACGCCCAGCGAATCGCAGATCAAAGACATAGTCGAGTGGCTGCTGACTCATCATAGGGACTCGACGGGGCTGAGCACCGATAGCCTAGGCGACGCTGGCTATCACGGCGCTGCTACGCTCGGCGACGCAGTTTGTGGGATGGCGGTTGCTTACATAACCTCTCGGGATTATTTATTTTGGTTTCGCTCGCACACTGCTAAGGAGATCAAGTGGGGCGGGGCAAAGCACCACCCCGAGGATAAGGACGATGGGCTGAGGATGAATCCGCGGTCGTCGTTCAACGCTTTTCTTGAGGTGGTTAAGAGCCGAAGCCTGCCCTGGGAGAGCGCTGAGCTGGACGCCATTCACTCTTTGCAGCTGATTTTGAGGGACTCGTTTAGGAACGCTGAGGCGGGCGGCTCGAAGGCCGTGGTTCAGGCCCAGGTCGAGGAGCTGAACCTTCAAGGGGTCGATGAGCTGAGCTCGGTGGCTAGGGAGATGGTTCGATTGATTGAGACGGCGACGGCTCCTATTTTTGCGGTCGACGGCGCAGGGCGCGTGAATGGGTGGAATGAGAAGGTCGCCGAGCTGACTGGGTTGTCCGTCGAGGAGGCGATGGGGAAGTCTTTAGTTGAAGATATTGTTCATGGAGAGTCGATGGGCACAGCCGAGAAGCTTCTGTTTAATGCTCTAAGAGGTGATGATTCGATTTTTACTCCTCTTAGTTCTACTTCGAGCACGAGATGTAAGGGTTATTTAGTTTTTCAGTCCTGTGATTTGGGGGAGATTGCGTTGTATGGACAAGCTTTCAAAATTAAGCAGTTTATGGACACTATATGGCGGAATCCTAGATTTAGTCCAAAAACGGCTTAAATTTGAAAGTTACTTGTCCGTATAATGCCACCCCACCATTCGACAGAACCCTATACGTCGAAACCTTAGAATTTGGGGCAAAATCTAGGATTTTGGCGTATAATGTCCCTAATTGCTTAATTTTAAAAGTTGTTATCCGTATAGTGCCACTCCGCACGTATTATTATCCATTCAGACAAATACAGTGCCACTCTACAAAGTTACCTTTCTCTCATAGCTACTTTCGCTAGTGCAGGCGAGGAGGACAAGAACGTGGAACTGAAGCTGAGGACGTTCGCCGAAGGGCAGGACAAGGTAGTGTTCGTCGTAGTCAACGCCTGCTCTAGCAAGGATATTTCAGACAACATCGTCGGCGTTTGCTTCGTCGGTCAGGACATCACGGGCCAGAAGCTGGTAATGGACAAGTTCATCAACATTCAGGGCGATTACAGAGCCATCGTTCACAGCCCAAACCCACTAATCCCGCCCATATTCGCCTCGGACGACGACACTTGCTGCTCGGAGTGGAACACCGCCATGGAGAAGCTCACGGGCTGGAGCAGGGCGGAGGTCGTCGGGAAAATGCTCGTGGGGGAAATTTTCGGAAGCTTCATTCGCCTCAAAGGCGCCGACGCCTTGACGAAGTTCATGATTGTGTTGCACAACGCAATCAGCGGGACCGACACGGATAAGTTCCCCTTCTCGTTTCACGACAAGAACGGCAAGTACGTTCAGGCGCTGCTTACGGCGAATAAGAGGACGAATATGAACGGCGAGGTTATTGGGGCGTTCTGCTTTTTGCAGACTGCTAGCCCCGAACTTCAGCAGGCGCTTAGCATCCATAGGCAAGAGGAAGCTCAGTGCCTGTTGAAGATGAAGGAGCTCGCCTATGTTTGCGATCAGATAAAGAATCCTCTGAGGGGCATAAGCTTCGCGAATTCGCTCTTGGGAGCGTCGAATTTGAGCGAGGATCAGAAGCAGTTGTTAGAGACGACGGCTGCTTGTGGGAAGCAGATTTCGAAGATTATAAGGGACGTCGATATGGATAACGTCGAGGACGGGTATGCGTTTCTTCAGCTTCTATTCTTGGTTGTTGTTTGGAACTCTTGAAACGTTGAGTATTGAGATGCTTCTTTTATTACACCTTTTTCGTTGGTAGTTCGATGGAGATGGAGAGGGCTGAGTTCGTACTTTGGGAGTGTGATCGACGCTGTAGTTAGCCAAGTGATGATTTTGGTGAGGGAAAGAAGGCTGCAGCTAATAAGGGATATCCCTGAGGCTATCAAAACGCTGCTAGTTTACGGCGATCAAATTAGAATCCAACAAGTTTTTGCCGACTTTTTGCTGAACATGGTGAGGCATGCCCCGCCCTCTCCCGAGGGGTACATTGAGATTCAGCTAGGGCTGAGTTTCAAGCAGGTTTCCGAAGGAAGCACGATGGCCCACATTGAGTTCAGGTATGTATGTAATAACAGAATGCCCAATGCAAAAATGATGATCATATTTGACGACATTGTCTGAAATTTCCCTGGCAAAATATGAAAGGATCGTTTGCCCGGGCGAAGGCATACGACCCGACTTGGTTCAAGACATGTTTCGTAGCAGTAGGTGGGAGACTCAAGAAGGGCTTGGGCTGGGCATGTGTAGGAAGATCTTGAAGCTAATGAGTGGAGAAGTTCAGTACATTAGAGAATCAGAAAGGTGTTACTTCCTCATAGTTCTTGACCTGCCTATGCCCCAAGGATGAAGTAATGACATTTATAATATGATAAACAATAAATCAAAGATCCTACAAGTGTTGTCTAGCATGCTATATATACCATTATAACTGGATCGTTGTATGTTACTGGAGCGATAATTTAAGCATCCGTGCACGTTTTAGGGCATGGATGGATGTATTGTGGCATATGTACGCATGAATACGACGTTGTTTAGCACAAGATGTGTTGTCAAACTGATTATAATCAAGATGTCATAACATAAGCTTCTCCGAACATAAGTAACTAGCATCACCGTCTCAAAATTAACGCTCTATGTATAACAAAGCAAAATCTGTCTTTTTTCGTACATAATGTGCTTACTTACCTTTCAATCTTCAAAAGAACTTCAAAACTTTCGAGGTGTAGAGTTTTAGCAATTGTTCCCACAAAAGCGACGCCTATCTCCATGGTTATCCAATCGGAAACTTCCACCGCGGTTCCATCTCTGACCCCGAGATTGTTCATCCCCCGACCCCTCCAATTTCTGTCGTTTACATCAGCCCCCCTTCTATTTTCCTGGAAATTCCGATGATTATTTAACCTTGAATCTTGATCCTGTGCATTTGGATTACAAGAGTTGCTCTCTCTTTGTCTCCACCTTTTCACAGAATTTCCAAACCTCTGAATCCCATTAGTCCTTTCATTAAAATCCCACGAGTTGCTACCAGCCTCCCGGGCGATAGCATTGGCTTGATTGCAGTTTCGCCCCCAATTTGTTTGTTTTTGCAAATCGAATTCCCCGATCCCGGGAGTCGTTGCCGCTTCCCCAACCGCTGTTGTTCCCATGATTGACGGGTTTATCATAATTTTGCTCCCAAGCATTGCTGTTATTCGTAATTTGCGAATCAACCCTCCTATCCCAAGAGTTATTACCACTTTCCAAAGCACAGCTTTTCCTAGGATCCACAGGCCGGTCCTGATTTTTCTCCCAATAACTGCCCGTTCTCACATGTTGCGAATCGACCCTCCGATCCCAAGTGTTCTTACCACTTTCCCAAGCACAGTTGTTCCTATAATCCACAGGTCGATCGCAATTTCGCTCCCAAGAACTGCCCTGTTTCATATTCTGCGAATCAACCCTCCAATCCCGAGAATTCGTACCACTTTCCCAAGCACAGTTGTTCAAAGAATCAACAGGTCGATCCCAGTTTTTTTCCCAGGGACTTCCCTTTTCCCTATCTTCTGAATCGACCCTCCAACCCCATCCATCTACCAAAACACCATCACCTACTACTGTGTGATTTCCCTCCCATGGATTATCACTACCCAATCGATTGACTCCAATATCATCTTCTACAGTCTGCAGCTTTCTAACGGCTTGTTGTTCATGATTGGGATCATAAAATAGAACATCCAAATCAGCCATTAGCTCGGAATCAATAGGTGTGTTCCAGTCAACCTCATCAATGTACATATTTGGGTCGGGTAAAGGGACTTCACATTGAAGCCCGTTTATCGTGGACCAATACCTTTGCTTTGCGTTGTTCAAAGCCTCTTCACCGCAAGAATCGTCCCATTCTCTCACATTGGGATAACAGTAACAGTACTTTTTTGATGCCACAACTTTACGCCACGGAACTCTTACCGACTTGCAATAATTGATTTCCCATTGTGGTACATTGTGATTGCGGGTATCTTGCAAAGAAACAAAGGCAGACTTAAAGTCTCTGTAACTCTAGTTAAGAAATAATTTTGGTAAACAAAACTTCAACAAGGAAATTAAAAGCTTTATCAATTGCGGCAGACAACACATTGAAAGAAACAGAAACAAAGAGATAAGCTAAAGAGCAGTTCCACACAAAAATTCGGTTTCATACCGCATCAAAAGAACAGATGACAAAAAACTGCAAGGAACAAAAGGGCAAACACGCTAAAGACAACAATTACAATCAGATTTGTGATTACCCTGGGGAAATCTATCGCCACATCACAAAATCGAAACAAAACGTGAACTAATTAACAGATGAATCGCGCAAATACATCAAGGCGTATATGCATTACCTGAAACATCCGTGTAATCATCGAACGTTGGAATTGGATCTTCGTAGTCGTAGTGACGATACCTTTTCCTACTTGGGATATATCTTCTGTTCCATTTCCCCATCGCAAAGGCTACCAAGAAAGAGATTTTTGTACAGAGACTGATAAAATCTGACGAAGGTTGAAGAATCTTCTACTTTTTCGTGTTTCTTAATAGGGAAAAAAGGGAAATTTTTTCTTTATGCAATTATCTGTTTTGCCCTTGCCCTAGAAAAGACCCTATAAAAGTGGAAAATAGCACATCATCCCCAAACATCTCTCAGTACTGAAAAAGACCTTCGCCCTCACTCTCTCACGCACGCATCAATGGGGGACGTGAGGAGCCTCGGCGATGAACCACCCACCGAAGAAGCATCGGAGAAGCGCAAGCTGACCAATGTCGCCGAACCCGCCGGAGAAGCACTCGACGATAAGAAAGAAGGTTCGAATTGCAAAAAACGCCTCAAAGTCGACGGCGAAGAAGTCGAGCCCAGCACCGGCGAGCCCCAGAGAACTGAATCCGGCGGCTCAATTCTGGAAGAAGAGGATCCGAAGGACGGGGAAAGCGACGACGACGACGACGACGAGGATTACGACGAGGAAGGCCACAACGAGGATTCGGAGACTGTTGCTGATCGAAAGGGGAAGGGCGTCGCCGTGGATTACAAGGGAAAAGGCAAATTGCTTGTGGAATCTGACGAAGATGAAGAGGGCGATTACGGTGATGATAGCAGTGAGGATGATCTCTCGGATGGGGTTGGTGATGGTGGGGACAGCGATGATTTGGAGGAAGATCCACTCGCGGAGGTTGATTTGGACAACATTTTGCCTTCGAGGACTAGACAGGGCGGAGGGCGTTCGAGGGCTGGCGTTCGAATTGCGGGGGACAAAGGCAAGGATAATGATGGCTAATTGCTCGGAATTGTTATCTTTTGTAGTGGGGCTAAATGCTTATTTAGGTTAATTCTGTGGATGGAATCGTAAATTCGCGTTGCAGTGCAGCTTTTGATGTGTTAACTTGTGTGTTATGATTCAAACTTATGCTGCTGACTAGAGATTAGAGGATTATGTGAGATAACTATATATGTCTTTCATCACCATTCTGCAAATGATGCCTCCTCCTTATCTGTTGTGATAGTTTCTAAATTGAATTTGCTAGTTAGAACCTACTGGTTTGCGCTACAAAGCAACTAAATGGGGGAGAGGAGAAAGGGTTCGTGTTGGTATACGCCTATGAACGTTAGTCTTGAAAAAGAAAGATTTCAACTTTATCTGTGATTGGCTATGTGGTTGATGGACTACTACCATCAACGTAAGTACTTAAGCTGGCTTTGAACTCACGATAGGAGATTGATCTCTATACCCTTTGTATAGGTGGTAGATCTTGGTGTTACTTTCTTTGACAGGAAGGAACAGTACATCTGCTTTAGCTAGGTGATTCTCTGTTAAGCTATTTTTGAACACAATCGAGACTTAAGGTTATGTACCTTCAGCATATTTGTGTGTTATTTGGAGAGCTTGGTGTCATTTTCCTTACCCAGGTAACGATAGACGCGCTACGGTCAAGCTGGATTCGTTTTGATGTTATTCTATTTGTTACCTTTGTCGTATGTCCTTTCTTCTACAATACGTCGCAGATGCAATGATCAAGAATGTCCTATTTGGGCAGAAAAGAGTAATAATATGTAAGCCCTTCGGCGGATTTGCCCGTGGGGCCCACACACAGTCGTGGTGTTGTTGGCGTTATATATCCCGCGGCCTCTCGGCCTACTGAGAGGTTCGATCCAAACTCCACCGATAGACGTACGACGAAACTATCACGTGAATGATCATAGATAGGTCAAGCTAAGATTTACAAAGATGCTAATATGCTTACCTTAGCTTAGCTTAGCTTTCGATGGATATTTCACCAGCCTCGCAAAATATTTTTGTGTTTTTTTTTTTGCTTTTCCTATTCCGAGGTATTCGATTCCAACTGAATGAACTGTGGGTTGTTGCCATTATTTGAGAATGGGAGATTTGTAATGAGTTTCAACCCGTAAAATATGGAGCTGAATCCGTGACAAAGGATAACGAAGACATCCATGATTTTTTCTAAATAATAAATGTTTCTTTTTTCTCGAGATCTTAATGCCACGTTGTAAAATTGAAATAATAGAATAGAAAGTGAATCTATAGAATAATACCCAATTGAATAAAATTTTATCATAGGTACCCATGTCAGAAAATTTTATAGATAGGTACCTGATTTAATTTGTACCAATTTCTTTAGTCATGTCGTATCTTCCTGTGTGTATATTGCGTACCATAACACGTTGATATAGGGTACCTAAATATAGCATACGTAGTACCTACGGCATACCTGTGTGTTACATAGGGCGTACCTAAATATAGCATACGTCATACCATTTTCTGTTATGTAGGGTACCCAAATGTGTTGATATAAGGACCCAAATGTGTTGTATGGTGTACTTTCGGGGATTGAGTACCTATTTGCAAAAAATTTATTCTGTTAAGTACCTACATATAAAAAATGCTGTCATTGTAGTAAATTACAAGTTTTTTTGCAAAGGGTTATTTATGTGTAAAGACTCCATATAACTAAAAAAACATTTTTAGAAATAACAACAATTATTAATTGAAAAAATCACTTGAATTGAAAGCGCAAGATTGGAGAGTGAGGTAAATTTCGTGGTCTTGGCTGCCGGCGATGTCTCTGGTGGATTACTCATATTCTGACGAGGACGACGATGACGAATCTCAGCAAGTGAAGGCTTCGTCTCCGAAACGGCCTCGTTTTGAGGGCCCAGCTCAAAAACCCCATAACATGTCGGTACAGATTTTTTCCTCTTCGTTCTTTTAAGTTCGAGTTACTTAATCTTGTTTCTGAATCTCCTTTTCCTTCTCGATTAAGTTGTCAGATATGGGATCAAGTAGTTGTTTTATGTTCAATTCTCCCCTGGGAATTCGATGTTCTATCTGGGACAACACGTGGAAAATCCGAATGATATTTGTTGCTCAAGAAGCTTCTTGGACTTTGATCCTCAGCTTCGATTGGTTTAGGATTTTTCATTTGATAGTTTATCATAGCATCAGCTCCATTCACCGAATCCATTTTCTGCAGGTTACACTACAGTTGACTTGTATCGTAACGAATTGTCGATTCGTGCGTGATTAATCGATGGCAACAATACAAAAATCGAAAGCTTTCTTGTTTCTGTATGTTTAGTAAGAAAAAAAAATCTTTACTTTGTCTTTGATAGGTTTTCCGCAGACACCGCCCCACCTTCAAGGGATAAGAAAGTGACGATACCCGATAATCCTTCGAAGCTAAATCTCCCCAATGCATCGGCCCTTTTGAACGCACCTTCAGCGTCCTCTAACCTATCCAACACTTCAGACCATGAGTCGAGAGTTGCAGCTGCAATGGCTGAAAGTGCTGCGAGAAAAAGAGAGTCGAATGTATTATCTGCTGATAATCATCGAAGTGGTAAAGTCCCAAAAGGGCGGATGATTCCTCACACGAAAAATGTTTCGGATGCTTCAGGCGGTCGTTTTGTTCCACCTCAGCTTGCTGGAAGGTGAGTGAGATGATTCATTTGGTTGGCTAAAGTATATTCACTGTAATAAGTTTCACCTCACTGCACAGAACAGTCTTTGATAAAATATATGTTTGATTAACTTACAATGTGGATTTCTTTCTTTTCTTTGTTTTTTGGGCAGGAGCAACGTTGTGACAGAGGACATAAGCAAGCTCTTTGTGAAGAAAAATGCTAATCCATCAACACAATAGGGAAACTATTGAACCCTTTTGAGCTAGAAGCATATTTCATGTAGCAGAGCAGTTTTACATATTATGTATTGATCCATAACCTATAGACATACTATATATACAAATCTGCAACTTCATTCTGCATCACTACATTTGTTTAGCTATTCACAGCAACTGCGATTAATTTGGAAGTTGGGGCGGGGAATTTCTTTGAGTAAAGGGTTTGAGTCGAGATCTCAGCCAATCCCATTTGGAAGACGTTGGGCCGCAGAATTGCACCTCGACTGATCTCCGCGACCCTTTTCGAACGAATTCCAACTCCTTTGTGACTTCAAGGTGTTCGTAGTCGACCAAGGGCAGAGAAAAAGAACCGTTCGACTCCAATTTTCTAATCCAACCCCGCAAAATATAGTTCACAACCTGACAAAAACGACATATGGGGCGTGAAATTTTTCTCTAAAATCACCGTATGTCGACAGAAAAAGCTATGCCCTTTTAACATTAATTACCTCAGGCACTTCGTCGTGAGGGCAATGGCCAGCAGGGTTTATAACGTAGTATGGGGCGTTTTGAATCTGTTTTTTCACTTGATGACCCCAGTAGGGAGTCACCCAAGGATCTTGTTTCCCATACATGAGGCAAAACGGCGTATCATTCTCTTTACACCTGAGAAATCACAGTCATCAGCAACTTATATATATATGCTGTGATGTTTCCCTCAATTTTTCCCAAAAAATAAATTATACCTTTCTAATGCTTCTTTGAAGGAAATCTCTCCCCGTGGAGCAAACATAATCGAAGCCAAGGCAGCTGCGGCGGCGGGATGTTGAGTCGTCTCTACTATGCGACAAAACACTTCATCCACGTCTGTAGTGTGGTCAGCGTAAACTTGCTTCAATATGTCAGCTATTGTTCTGGGATCACTTATCTTCATCCATCTAAGAACCCCAAATCAATAATTTGGAAGAAGAAAAATGTCAAAGACCGTCACATCACAAACGGAGGTCCAGTTTTATTTCGCAATGTAAAACGAGGACTTACAGAGCTTGTATCAATTGTCTGGCAAAAGAAGGGAGTGGGAATTTTCCAGACCATGGGATGAGTTTGGACAAAGTTGGAGACCTCTCGGGATTAGGGAGAAGTCCCCAGAAAGGAGTGGCGTTGAGCAAAGTTATGCCTTTCACCAAATGAGGGTAATATGCTGCTAGATATACAGCTATGAAACCTCCAAGTGAGTTCCCCACTAGATAAACTGGTTCTTTGATCACCTAAACATCAAAAAGAAAAAAAAACATCATATTGTTAAGACATTTAGATTAGTAGCTTACATAATGGAGGAATTTTTCATACATGAAGCTTCAAATTCAAGCAGCTACCTCTTCTATGAAATATCGAACTTGGTCCCTCCAAAGATCAACCGAATAAACCAATTCTTCTGCCCACGCTTCGCTTTCCTCTCCAAAGCCCCAAGAGGTATTGATCCCATCTAAAGCCTTTAACGTTGGATCTTCGCAAGGCAAAGACATCCCTTGACCGAGGAAATCTAAAGCCCATACCCTGTAATTTCTACCTAGATCTTCAAGTTGCTTCTTGTAATGGAAAGAGCCCACGCCAAAGCCAGGGAGGCAGAGAATGGTGGGAGATTCTGAATTTTCGAGACCTGCTACTTCGTAATAGACGTGGATCTTGGGTTTCCATTCCCAGAAACCGCTGCCTATCGCAGCTACGTTATCTCCTCTTTGCTTGTCTGGTAAACCAGGGATCAAGACTTTAGGTATCGAATTGGATTTAACGCCCTCGATTGTTCGGCCATCTTCATCGGTGAGTACATAGGATTTGTTTTGGCTTATCGAGCAAGATATCAAAGGATACAATCTGCTTTGCCTGTGCCTGCTATTGAATCTTGTAGTGTACAGAGACTGCCTTCGATTCTCGGGATATGATTCCTTTCGTGTATTATATGCGAAGCTGCAAGCGTTATGGCATGAAATAATTTCCATCGGCGACGAACGAACGGTAGCAATCTGTCGAGAAGAGTAAATAATGAGAATTTAGTCATATCATTCTCAGTATACAGGTACATGAAATAGAAAGGTCACACTGCCGATATACCATATAACATAAAATCTGTAAGAGTTGCCTCACTACCAAATTACTGATTCTTACAGGTTAAGCACAACAAAGATTCTCAGGATTTAGAGGTGCTATGCCCAGACAAAGGTACTACGGATTAAAAAGGCTTAATTATTAGTCATCAATTTGAAGATAAGAGTTTAAGCTCTTGGTTTTCTGATGATGATGTACGGAAGCTTATCCCTCATTAACATGGTGGTGAGTGCCGAAACATAGAAAATACACCCACAGCTATTAACATAACTCCATCCAAGAACAAATTAATTATCAATCGAACATAGACTCACAAAAATCTCACCTTTGAGCTAAATCCCAGGAGGGTTTTAGGTGAAAACTCCGAATTCCAAGCTTACAGGAGAAAAAGAAACCGACTTTTAAGATAAACTTTCTGGGACCGACGTAAGCTTCTTTGGCGATAGATAAATTATTGATTGCAGAATACCAAGAAAATATGTTGTCGCAGCTGTTATAAACTGAGTTTTCTGGAAAATGAGAAAAGGAAAAAAAGAAAGGGTTAAGTGCACGCAATGTTCTTTGTTTTGCCAAGCAAGCGAACGTCGTATGGGGGACCATCCACGACGAAATTGGAGAATTTTAATTACAACGTGTTTCCAGTACATATTTTCACTTGTATGACATCGACACCACATATTTTCATAATTGTACATCATGATCCTCAGAAATCACATATTGCCCCAATACTTAACCGAGTTAGCCTTGTAATTATGCAAAGCTGGCAACATAACGTGTATTCAATCGAAGGCTCTGACCTCGTAAACTGTTGCGGTGGAATTTGTCATGTAATAATATCATCTTTCTGTAGAAAGGCTCAATTCAACTAACTTTCAACCAGAAAAATTGAGCGAAGGTGTGGCTTATGTATGCTCTTACAACGGTTGAAGGCTCTGATCTCGTAAACTGTTGCGGTGGAATTTGTCATGTAATAATATCATCTTTCTGTAGAAAGCTCAATTCAACTAACTTTCAACCAGAAAATTGAGCGAAGGTGTGGCTTGTGTATGCTCTTACAACGGTTGTTATATGTCGAATAATGGCGATTATGATCTAAATGTGGATCTGCGATCAATCTCACAATCATGTATCAAAACCCGAAGAAAAAGTTAAAATTTGCAGGAGAAACAGATAAAGAATGGGGACAAACTAGAGTTCTGAAAATCTCAAGAATTTCCATTTGGTGTTCCTCTGAAACATTTGTATTTGTTGAATCATAACCACTAGTACTAGACTTAACCCAGAGAATGAATATCTCTATGTATAAAACCCTCCTCCTTCACCCGGGCTTGGGACCGGCTGTGTGCTCGCTCACACAGGCGGAGTTAAAAACTTTTTTTTTTCGGGATAATCGACACAGAACTAAGAAACGTTAATGAGACGAACGCATGCGTGCGACGCTGTAATTACAACTAAGATCAAACAAGTTCAATGAGTTAGGGATAGGATAGCCAATCATAAGCTATGTAAGGCATACCAATTTGGAAACCTTACGACACACACCAAATTAGTGTTAATGATATCAAGTTTCTGAACCTATGCCAAACAACTACGTGGGTGGGATAATCAAGACCTGGAACTTTCAGCGAATCAAGGAAGTCTACATTGAACTACGATTTCTTGAATTGGTAAAAGACGTCATTTAAAAATATACACACACCAAATTAGTGTTAATGATATCAAGTTTCTGAACCTATGCCAAACAACTACGTGGGTGGGATAATCAAGACCTGGAACTTTCAGCGAATCAAGGAAGTCTACACTGAACTACGATTTCTTGAATTGGTAAAAGACGTCATTTAAAAATATACAAACCTATAGGAAGAATCGGAATAGAAGTGGCATTTAGAAATACTACCTAGCAAAATCTAAAGGCAGAACAAAACCAACAGGTATAGCTCAATAAGTTTAAGACAGAACTTGAACTTGAATTGCTGTGACAGTAACAAACAAGTTACATGAGCATAACAGAGGACAGTCAACATAATGCAATCAAATAAACTTAAAAAGTGCGGGTCCAACCAATCAACTTCAGATCATAATATTGCAGAAGTACCCCCCACAAAACACTGAAACTTCACAGCTCGCAAGCACTATGCATATACCAGTGAAACAAGCTTCGACACCCAATTTTTAGACTTCATATAGCTTCAGAATCCCAAGAACAAACTAATATCCATCATGCTACTCCAAAAGATAAATCCAGTGGACATAACCCCTTTTGCAGATAAAAAAACGACATGCAAAGACGCACCTCAGAGTGATGCTGCTTAGGATACACGTTCCAGCGACAAACACAACCAGCTGATAAAAGATGTAGATGATGAACCATGGGAAATGTGTATCGATTAAAATGGAAACAACCTTCATCTGGTGATACCAAACATCTAACCAAGAATGCCAATTATCTGTCATAAGAACCATGCCTCGAACATACGGGTATCTCTTCAACACCGATAAGTGAAAAAGAAATCATTATCCAGGAAAATACATAGTAGAGGGAATTGAAAACCATCACAAAGTTCATGTTGTCATCTCCAGTTATGAACCAATAAATCATCAAAAAGTTTCAGCAGATAAGTGACCGAGTCAACCAGACAGAATGGATGAGAAGGAGTGGGTGACAATTGGAGAAAAGCAACCACCAAAATCCAATGAACGAACCAATCTGCTGCTAATCGAAGGGAAACAAAACCACCACACGATTAGAAAGAACAAATCCAAAACCATGATGATGGCAAGTACTCCAATATTAGTGAAAAATTTACTTCACACCCCCCAACTCTTGACAGGACACTAAACAAAAACCAGTGGATGTATTATGCGAAAAATCCCCGAATCCAAGAATTAATCTGTTGAAACTGCATCAAGGCATCAAACGCACAGTCCTTATCTTAAGAGCCATATATTAGCAGCCAACTCGTACAACATAAGCATATGAATAGGGTATCGAAGCAGAAATAAGAGAAAGTGTCGGTGATCATAAACCAGTTGGAAGGTTTGGAAGAAGAGAAAAGCAGCACCCCACACTCAATTCCGTTACCTGATAGTAATAATGAGCCAAGGCAAAATATATGCAATTATACTTAAACAAAGATACTTGAAGTTTGCTAGGTACTTGAACTGAACTTGCATAAAAATACTTCTTCCACATACAGGTCTCAACTATCGTTCACAATGCTGATAACAAGACTTAACAGGAACCTGATCAACAACGTATCAGAGGACCAAAAAGATAACAGATCTCAAGTTGAAACAGAACAAAAGGACCACATCCAGAATTCTTTGAAGGCCATTTGGACAAACAAACTAAAAGCAGATGCAATGGATTGAGCACGGTTAAGCGAAGCACGTAGTACAAGAAAACAAATATGAGTATAAACCTCTTCTAAATACCCAGCTACCAGAATGGAAGCCTACTTAGCGTGTACATTAAGAATTCTCTGAATCACAAACGTTTTGAAATTGCTAGAATCTGCGGGCACACAACGAGCAATCAAGAAAGTTCTCCATAGCATAGCCAAGTGCATCGTCAAGAAAAAGCAATGGAAGAGGTTACCAAGAGGAGTAGATCAAAGAAACAAACGCGTTGAACCACAAACAATTGCTGTAGAAGTAAGGGAGAAGAGCAAATCACCAGACTTCCTAAAATCAATGAACAAGCAAAGACCATTCACCAATTCAGATCCCAACTCTTCTGGACAATAGAAGAATCTCAACATTAAAGACTTCAGATAATGCTAAAATCTCTGAATCAGCGCTAAATAAGTTTAACCATACCACGAATCTGTAGCATACATACAAAGTTTCCTGAAGCAAAAAAGTTCGCTACATCCCTCAAACCCGCAGCAAAAACAAAGCCAGTGTCTAAAATATGCTAAATGCCCAATTGAGGAAGCTTTGCGTATAAGTAGAAAATAATTAAGGTGGAGGGAAAAATGAAAATCTCTTCAAAATATTAGTAGACTCATACCAGAAAGAAGGGCTAAAACACGAAGTGCATAACTTTAAACTATCTCATCACTGTTGCTCTCCAAGCTGCTGACCTTGACTACTAACAGATACCAACTTTGAATTTCAATGTGAACCGTCTTGCCTTCAGAACAAATCATGACTTGAGAATAATAACAACCCACGAGGAAAATCCACGAAATTAAGAAAAGACTGACAAGAAGGCAAACCTCACGGCACGGTGCACAGGTTGGATATAAAATATGAAGTTCCAAGGATAGTGGGTCACAAAAAGTTAGCTATACAAGAATTCAGAATTGAAGTTGGAAGTTAATAACCAGAATTGCAAACATCATCGATTCCAAGAAATAATGAACTTCAACTCTGGGGGGAACTACACAGACCATAAAATTCCTGCAAACCCTCAGAACCAGAACCAAATGCAACAGACACAATAGTCAATATATAGTGATTGATTCTTAATCTTACATAAAACATCCTGCATTAGCTTACTAAACTCCGATACTCCAGAAAGCACCTATATAATAGAAGCATATGGCCGAGAAGCTGAATAATTAACCGGTAAATGGACAACAATGAAAATTAGGCGGCAATGGAATGATCCTTCAAGCAAAAAATACATTAGTATGAATCAATACGTCAACCCAGCAAATTAAAAAGAACTGACTACGCAAATGAAAAACATATAAAACAGATACTGAATTTTAAAAGCCACGCCGGGGAACTGTTTCTTTTTTCACAGAACAGGTAAAAGAACTTCTGCATAAAAAATGAACCATCAAACAAGTTTTCACAAGAAGAAACTGATTATTATAAATTTAAGGAATCGATTGTTGATGAAGCTATAAAGAAAATTTTTACACCCAAATAACTTATCTCAAGAAAGCCGCTCAATCACTTCCTATATTAACACTGCAATGTAAAAGGAAAAATCAAATAAAATGGGAAAAAGGTGATGATTGATGCCAGAAGATAAAGAGAGAAACATCCTTCAACCAAACCGTCCCAAATATTTTCCCGGAACACCATGAGTCAAAGAAAATGCCTTGCAACCGTATGCCTTGTCTGAGATAAAACAAATTATCATCTCTATTATATTTACACCATGTTCTAACTGAAACCTATTAAACATGCAACGTAAATAGATGAAACTCCCCAAGGCATCTCGGTAGCACATAATCATGGAATGGACCCCACAAGGAACCTTCAAAAAAATGTATCCTTGCACGGTAAGAAAAACCGTCATGGGCGGCAATGAGAAAATAAACATCGAGAAGACAACATCACATAGCTACCGACAACATAACAGAATAAGAACCGGCTCGTCATGCTTCGTAAAGATTCCTAGCTATCTCAATCATGAAGAATCGGGCGGAATAAGCTGCACAACCAAACAAAAACTTCAAAGACCGGCCTTCAAAAGACGAAGAGAATCACAATTAAGATGAACCCTAGACAAGAAAGCAAACGACTGAAACAAACAACAGGCCAGATAAGGCGACAGGCGGTTGATTTCACATCAGCAAAAGAGGCAGAAACAAATCTCCAATAAAAGACATCTTCTCACAAAATCGTCACGAATCCCATCACAGCGCCACTGAGAACAGAAGATCGATCATAAAGAAGACGAAAATCACAAAAGGCCACAAAATAGCAGAACGATAATTGGCACGAAACAGATCCTTCACCGATGACATATTCAATCAACCGAAATTCGTCGTCTAGGAATAGCTTACAACAGACGAACAGGTCGGAATTGTCTGATATCGTGAAAGGGGCGGCTATTTAAGGAAATCGATTGATATTGGACGGCCGAGATTAAGTCAATCGAGCGGCGATAGAAAAGGATCATACGCGTAAAGATTGTCGGTGCTTAGACAGCACGCCATTTACGGCCACGGATTTCTAATCATAATTAATCAACAATTATTACCTTTTCTTTATTTAATTAGGACTTTTCAACACCAATCTTCTCTTGTGGTCAACGTAGTGGTATGGTATATAATTATTCCTCAGAAATAATTTTTTCATGTCTAACACAGACTTTTCCACAGCAGTATATCGTACCAAAAATTTTCGGGCTACTAATCCTTAGTTTTTTCCCTTTCATTACGAAATAAGGTTTGTTATCAACAAAACAGCTTATTTCGCGATTTATTAAAATGAAGTACGTAATAACCCATTGGACCTATTTTGAAACCAATAGATTTGGGCTTTCGACCTACTTTAATAATTGAGAAAATAAACGAAACGCTTGAAAAAGCCAAAATTCTGGTAATCTTCTCAATACATCTACGGTAAGGAAGGCAACAATGTTTTCTGTATTTATCAACAACCAGGAAAATGATGAACACTTCTTCATGCTTCGTGTTAAGGGGCAACTGTTATCCTCATTACATCAGCGATGCTGATTTCCGCAGTAGCTAAACCGAAAGTACTAAGAAAAGCATTTCTCACAAGCAGATAAAAGCTAGTAATAAGAGAAGCAACTCTCAAACCAACGATAAAATTAGCCATATACAAAACCAAATAGAATTCGCTCGTGCTTTTACTCATTGCGTCGTCACGCTCTTCGCAAGGTTTCGAGGCTGATCGACGTTGAAACCTCGTAACACAGTCAAATGATACGCCAAAAGCTGCAAAAAGATACGGAAATTTGGTGTTCGAATGCTAAATTCGAACAAATTCAAGTCAGAAATAAAGGGAAAAGCGAAAGCATAATTTACCTGCAAAGGGACGATGTTAATTACGGGCTGTAGACAGTCCTCAACCTTAGGAACTTCAATTACACGGCAAGATCCACCAACACAAACTGATAAAGCATCGCCTTCATTACACATAACTATAAGCCTACCTTTTCGAGCATGGAGTTGCTGAATCACAGATTGCTGTTTGCTGCGCTCAAAAAAGAAAATGGATAAAATTACAAATCAACTAAAATTAAGGATGTAATAGTTTATACGGAAATGGCTAACCTGAAACAAGCATCGCGGGTGGCTATAACTACAATTGGGAGAGTTTCATCAACTAAGGCCAGTGGCCCGTGCTTCATCTCACCAGCAAGTATTCCTTCACTGTGCATAAGCGCCACTTCTTTCACCTTCAAAGCGCCTTCCAAGGCAGTTGCATAGTTATATCCTCTACCGAAAACGAGAAGGGACTGTTCGGCGATTAATAACTTGGCAAGATCCTTCATTTCCTCGTCAAGCTTGAGGACCTCCTTCACCTTACCTGTAAGCATCATTACAAAGGTCATTGCAGATATTGCAAGATTCAATTTTACTTTTTTTAGGAACTTGGAAGAGTGGGGCATGCAAGAGATATACATACTTGGCAGCTCAAAGAGGCCATCGATGATCGACTCACGCCTTTGCTGACTGGATATTGTATCGTCCCCAATCGCAAGAGCCATCATAGCCATAACCACTATTTGACTTGTGTATGCCTGTTCAATAACAGTAGAAGTAAAGACCAATTACTGTACTATTATGGATTATTCCAAGCGTAGTAGCAATGGACTATTGATTACGATGAAGAGAGACGACAAACAAGTGATGTGTACCTTGGTACTCGCCACACCTATCTCACATCCAGCATTTATGTGAACACCACAGTGGGTATTTCTAGCAATTGCACTGCCAACTGTGTTTGTGATGCCAACACACAAAGCTCCATTTTCCAAGGCATAATCCAATGCCTGCAATGTGTCGGCAGTTTCACCCGATTGACTGACAAAGACAACAGTATCTTCCCTGTATATAGGTCCCTGCCTATCCACCAAATCGCTAGCAATTTCCATTGTTACTGGGATACCTGAAAGGACGTTGTTTTCATTGAAATTTATCGATCGGTCATCAAATAGTAGAATTTTGAAGTATAGGATTGAAATCAAATCAAGAGTATGCTAACCAGAGAGTTCTTCAACAATGGGTCTCATTGCTAAAGCAGCGTTATAACTTGTGCCACAGCCAATAAACACGATCCTTCTGCTTCTTCTGATGGTCTTGAGATGATCTTTTAACCCACCCAAAAGAACGCTCTGGGCTTTGCTTGATCCTCCACGTATAAGCCTACCTCTCATTGTGGTGGTGAGAGATTCGGGTTGTTCGTGTATCTCCTTCTGCATGTAATGCTCGTACTTGCCTTTATTGATTTGTTCAACTTCCATTTGAAGAACCGATAGTGCTCGTTGAACAGAGGCGGGCCGAGCAAGTATTCCACCATTTTTACCTTTACCATCATCGAACTTAAAAATAGATGCCCCTCCCTCCTATTGCCATCAAATTAGTAGTACTAGTATCAGTAATAACCTTACCATTTATAATAGTGAAAATTACGACAATACTGACTATTACATGAACATGGACAACAATAACATAACAACAGATACCAGAGGATTACCTTAAGATGAACAACTTCACCATCTTCAATCACCAAGACTTTTTTGGTGTGCTCCACCAAAGCACTGGCATCACTGGATAAAAATAGTTCCCTTGGCTGTCCATAGCTTGAAAGGAATTTTGTGTCATTGAAAGATGCCCTGCTGGCTCCTTCTGCTAGGTCCTGTGCAAGTTTGCAACAATATTTATCCAAACTAATAATAATAGCATCATTGTTGAGTATTGTCTCCCTTCGGAGAAACAAAAAAAAAAAACTGTGACATAAATTCAGTATTCAGTCTGACGTACGATGATAGTAAACCAAAGTAATTGTCGATAGCAGAAACTTCGGTGCAAATGTCAATAAAACTGTGCTAAAAGTGCCAGAAGTTGCGGTACGCTGTATGAAGTTCTTACTATCAAAGGAATTCCTTAAAATGTCAATACTTTAGGTCATATATCATATTCGTGAAAGCCATTATTGAAAGAAAGCAAGAAAATTCACACAAACTGATCATAACAAGCAGGAGAGTAACAGAGGTATGACATATAGAAGTTCAGGATTCAGGATAACATGCAATATCTATGGTTTGCAACTTAGAATACATAAAGGACCACAAACATAACTTACTTTTACGCCGAGAAGCAATGGACTACCCCGCTTACATGCAACCAGTTCATTGGGGTAATGCCGGCTTTTAAAAATAAGAGCATACGCCCCTTCCAAATGCCGCATTACTTCAAGAACAACTTGACTAAATGTCACACTTTTGTCACCTGAACCAAACAGTGAAAATTAGGGGCTCTCGGTCAAATTTATACCATTTGGATGACAAAAAGTTAAATAGAATGATGCGCAATCTTCAAAGGTTTCTGCAGTTAAGACTCATAAGTTACCTTCTTCAATTGCGTTGTCATAGACAAACTTTGCTAGCTTTGGTATGACTTCTGTATCAGTTTCAGATTCAAAACTGAAACCATGCCGAACTAGTGTCTCCTTTAGAACCTGGAAGCAGACGATGATTAACTAACTACATGAAACACGTAGATCATCTACTACTTTTGGAGATAAAAATCACAAATTGTAGATTTATTATATAATGACATGTCTTTAGTTTAGTTAATGACATTGATCTTCCAACAAAAGAAAATGAAAGAAAAAAATCTTCATCACATAACGTGGCACATATTTTCTTATGTAAAACCTAAACGCTTGAAGAACGCAAGTAGAACATATTCATTGCGGAAAATGTTGCAGAACCTCATAATTGGTTATGACTCCATTATGCACAACCAAGAAGTCATTGCCCGAACCCGATGTCTGAGGATGGCTGTTCCTCGGCGCTGGTTCCCCATGTGTAGCCCAACGAGTATGTGCTATCCCAACATGATCCAAGAACGACTCTTCCAAATTTACATTCATCCCAGCAACTTCTGCAACGCGAAGAAATTGATTACTACATCGATAGATGAGGTAAAACGAATCAAGGTAGGTTTAGTTTGAGCAAGAGACCAAATGGATCTACGAACAAACGCACCCTGGAAATTCACAAAAAAGTAATCAAACATAGATTCATTTTCTTTTGATGGCACTGACCCAGGTAAACAGATTTAACAAGCGACTCGATGTTGCCCTCCTGACGGAAAACAATTGGCGCGGGGGAAACATCTCCATCGCCATCGCCATCGGAATAAGTTGCGTCGATCGAAATCCCAGACGAATCGTAGCCTCTATACTCCAATCGACGTAAACCGTTGAATAAAACTTCCAAAATGTACCGCCGTTCTTTGCTCACGTTGAAATTCAGATACGCAAATATTCCACACATACTCGATTCTCCTCAATTATCAGGCTTCGATTTTGATCTGTGAATTTCCCGTTTGCCCGAAGATTTTGTTCTTGTAAAAGGCATTGACTTTGACTTTTCAGCTGGCTTGGTTTGTTGACGCGGGAAACTACATATTTAACCAACATCTTTCTGGAATTATAAATGGAACCCCTCAAACTTATCCAACTTGAACGTCTGGTATTATAATTTTAGTCCAATAGTTAAAATTAAACTCCCTCAATCTTTCCAAGAGCTAAAAGTTTTAAGTTTGGGGCTTTTTCAATTCAGGGCCCATTCAATTAAAATTTAGTTAAGGCCCTGTCAGAAAAAAAGTAAATAGGTTTAAGGACTCGATTTCTGCATACCACTTCATCGTTCTGCAGTACCACATCTTTGTTTTGCAGTACCACTAATTTGTTATAGTACCACTTAACTGTTCTGCAGTAGCGCTTCGTTTGTTCTGTAGTACCGCTTTATTTTTATGCGGTCAAAATAAAGTGGTACTGCAGAACAAACGAAATGTGGTACTACAGAACGATGAGTGGTATGCAGAAATCGGGTCATTTAAACTAATTGTTTTTTTCTGACAGGGCTTAAACTCGATTTTAAAACTTCGTTGGGCCTGAATCATAATTAACTCAAGTTTTAATAAATCAACTCAATTTTGGATTTCGTTGTGTAAACATTAAGTTGCTAAAAAGTACAGGGACCATACGTGAAATTATCCAGAATAGGATGGGAAGGTTCATCAATATCTTTTCGGTCAACTTCTTTTGGTTCATCAATTTGAATTGGAATTCGCACGAGCTAAAATTGATTGATCGTAATAATTCACATCATAATCAAACTCATTCTAGCAGCCTCGTTTACAGCCAAAAAAAAAAAAAACTTTTTTACAGCATTTAACTGGAAATTAAAAGAGAAGGATCGTTCTTGATTTCTTATGTAGCTTTTCCGGCGATTTTTGATCGGAGTTAAGTCATTCCTCATCAGTGTCAAACCCAATTCCGTCCAATCCGAGGTAGTGCTCCACCGATTGGGGCGCTTCGACCTGACATTTTCCGATGTAAGAAAATTACAGTCATAAAAATTAAGTTATAAAGGAAAGAACTTTCACCTGGGAAAGAAGTCGACTCATCTCATCATCTTCGTCGCCACCAAAGTAGTAGCCATTCTCAAATCCAATATGGGTATGATCTGCCACCGTCGCAATCCCATCTCCGGCCAGAGATGACGGCGGCGGCGTCGTCAGTTGCTGAGGAGCAGAAGCTTCCGAACTCGGAGGAACGACCAAACTCTGCAGATTATTGGGTTCACTGCTAAACCCATCGTTGTTAGGGATTATAAAACCATTGCTCGTATTCGCCGCTTCAAAGTTGATCGAACCCATCCCATAATTGCTGTTATTACCAGGCGCGGCAAAGGTACTAATAGGAGAAGCCATTGAAGGAGACAAGAAATGAGTTAAAATGCGGTTATGTCCAATTTGGTTCAAGATTTGAGCCCTAGGCCGACCAATCATCGGCGGCGCTACAAAGCTGTTTTGGCTCAAATTATTGCGTCGATCGACTTGGAAACTGTTTGCAAGATTGAGGTTGTTATTCCCAGCGCCAAGTGTTGAAGATTGTCCGAAGGTCGCCGTCGTCGTCCCAAAGAAGGGCATATGAGGAGCAGATGTTAGAAACTCCGATCCGTACGATGACGAACTTGGATGTACAAAATAAGGTATGCCCGAAACATTTCCGTACTGTTGTCCTTGCTCTGTGGCTAGCTTTCGCAGGTAGATACGGTACTTCTGAGATATCATACAACGAAAGAAAAAAGGTTAGCTTTTTCTTCAAACAACACATGAGAAAACCCTAAAAAAAAAGAGGGCCTTTAGAACCTGAAGGTGGCTCGCAACGTTCTCTCTTACAAGCCCTGGGACGTTCATCTTCTCTAAAATCTTCTTAGGCACAGCTTCTGCAATTTTCCCAGGATTTCAATCAAACAACAGTTAGATCGAAAGAACGATTAGCAGAAATCGAATCGAACTATATATATAATGCTTACTATCGATCCCAAGGTCGTTTACGGCCCTGACGAACTTCATATGTAGCTCGATAGACCATACGACCCTCGGCTTCTTCTTAGCAGAAGAAGAAGCCTTGTTTTCTTCTTGATCTTCATCTTCTTCGTCTGCCCTCCTTTTCCTAACAGTAATAGTGTCTCTAGGATACTCTACGTCTCCGCCCGAAGAACTGCCCGACCTGCCCGAACGCTCGTTTTTTTCGAGCCCCTTCTTCCTCGCAACGTGCTGCCATATTGTCTTTACATTCTCCATCCGTATGGGCTTTATGAGGTAATCGCACGCCCCGTGCCTTACGCCCTTCATTACAACGCTTTGGCTATCATCAGCAGACATCACTGAACAACAAACACAACATTATTAGACACATCTTTCTTAGCTTTCGAACGATCGAATTAGGGTTTACTACTGAACTGATGACGGGCAGATCCATTTCGAGGCCGACACTTTCGAGGAGGGCAAAACCGTCCATGTCTGGCATGTGAACGTCGCTCATTACGAGGTCGAAATTGTCCTTGTGCTCCCTCAGAAGCTTCACTGCAGCGCCAGCTTGGCTGCATTTCGTCACTGCGAAAACGGGTTATTTACGTCTTTTTCGAAGCGAGGAAGAGCTTGAATTATTATTACCTTGATAACGGCATGTCTGAAGCATCTTCTCCAGTATCTTGAGGCAAGTAGCATCGTCGTCGACTATGAGCACTCTCAGACCGACTGGGAAATCGTCGAAATTGCCCGAGCTTATTATAGGCGCTGTTGTGTTCATGGCGAGGATTGATTTCTTTCTTCTTTATTTTTTTTCCCTGAAAAATCAAACTAGGTTGTGTGCAAGAAAAAAACTGAGAAGAGAGACGAGAGAAATATTGATGAATGCATAAGAGGGGCAAAGATTGAATTTTTATTTGATTTTCGTGGAGGGTTTTGTGAGAGAGGGAGATCCATATATGGAAACGGAAGTTAATAGCGACCCTTTTTATATATAGTAAACTATCAATCACAATTTAATTAGGGTAGCGTTCTCTACTTCTTTCCAAGAGATTCATCAATTGAATAAAAGGAAGGTTTATTAGGATGAGGGCGTATTCCTATGATTTTATTATGAATATACATTAATAGATATATAATTAATATAATGTATATACAATTTTAATTATAATTATAATTTTTTTTGTATATAGCAAATTTAGACAGCAGTTTTATGTTTTGTTTTTGCTTATTCTTTGGATTATTGGAATTTTGTATGAAATTCTTGTAATTAATCCTTCATTGAGTGTAGATTCTACATACCCTATTGGAGTTGATACGCTAGCCAAACAAAAGCATGCCTCACACTTGTTTGGAAATATTAAAATGCTTAAGAGTGACTTTTTGAAAATTTAAAACATAATCAGAGAATATTAACTGCGAATCAGTGGTAATAAACTAAAACAGATATTCTTTCTAAAAAATGAAATAATGAAGACGACGGTGAAAACTATGATTTTCCGATCTGTAGGGAGCACTTCGTAGTTTTCCCATCAACTTTGGGGTTAGGCTACGGTTTAAATAAATAAATGGGCCCAATAGCAAAACCCTTTCTAAACAATTGGCCCATAGACACTGAGGAAACGAACGAACAGATATTCACTGAAGTAAGCCGAAGAACTCAACTTCGAGCTCAGAAGAGTCTTCCCATGGCGGCTAAACCTCAGAAGAAGAGCATTGAATCGAACAAGAGAAAGAAAGCGAACCCTAACAAGACAAGCGTAGGCTCCGGCCCGAAGAAGCTCAAATTAAATTCAGGCGCTGCTAAATTTGAGGTTAAGAAGAAATCCTTCACAGCACCACCTACGAAGGACGGGAAGAAGAAAGATGAATCGGTCGACGGCAAGAGGCAACGTCGTTTGCGTGCAAAGGTTCGACCATTTTCTTTTTCTGATGGGTTTTTGAGAACTTGCTGTGGTTTTGTGGGGTGATCTCTAATAATACCTTTTGCTTGAAGTTACTCAACACTTTTTGCTATATCTCTAATATTTATCATGTCTATTGCAGGAACTTGCAGAAGCAAGGAAGAAGAAGAGAAAGAAGCATTACACCTTAGAACAGGTTTTTCCCTATATTAATATTTGGTCTAATGGTTTCCCATTTACTTCGTGTTACAACTTACAGTTGTCTTCGAAATTGGACAGCTCTCTTTACAGCCATGAGCTTTAGAATATATTGTCTGTAGAGGATGTTTTCAGCCTCTTTGTTGATCCATTTTTCCATGTGCTAATTGCTTATTGGGGAAATTATTAGGAACTTGCCCTTCTCTGGGAAAAGATGAGGGTCCGAAATATTGGAAAAGAGGACAGATCAAGGTTGCTATTTTTTTTGCCTCATATTCGAACTATTAACAACTTTTCATTTATCTTTTATGTTTTGTTATTGGGTAGTCTTTTTTTTTCTGGTATAGGCTGGTCAGTCAAGCAATGCAGAAGATGAAGGGAAAAATTCCCGAAATTGCAAGTTCTCATATTTCATCCCGGGTTCTTCAGGTATGCTTATCGACTAGTTCATGGCCTTTTTTTCATATTGATATATTTTCTAATGATTATTTATGTTTTGTTTTCAATAAATCCAGACCTGTGTCAAACATTGTACGCAAGATGAAAAAAATGCTGTGTTTATGGAGCTTCGGCCACATTTTATTTCGCTTGCAAGCAATACTTACGCAGTTCATCTTGTCACGAAAATGCTGGACAGCGGTACAAGCAGTCTACGATATTTCCTAATGAATCGCTTGCTTAGTTGCTTCTCCTTTTTACCATGGCTTTATAATGGACTCATGAAATGCAATCATTTTTTCTTAAAAGCAGTCCATAAATATTTTCCTCGTCATTTTTCAGCATCGAAGGAACAGCTAGCCGATTTTATCTCGTCACTCCATGGTCATGTTGCTTCTCTTCTTCGACATATGGTTGGCTCACTAGGTATGATTAACTGATCCCATGCTCCCAATAAACTGGAAATCAATCTGCCAATAGTGTTTTCTGTGTTTCTCATTATAATAACCGTAGTGTTTTTCATTGTAGTGATTGAGCATGCATATAGTTTGTCCAATGCGACTCAGAAGCAATCTCTTCTGAAGGAACTATATTCACCTGAGCTTCAACTATTTAAGGACTTGGTGTTACTGAAGGAGAATAGGTATTTTATCCGTTTGTTGGAGCAAAAATTCTCTTACGTATATCCCTCGGTTAATACTGAAGGGATCTCATGATTGAAACTAGTCTCTTCGAATGCTTCTGGGTGTTCTTTAGCTTTGCTTTTTTCTGAAATCGTATTACTAAAATTGCAGCTTAAAAGATGTGATCTTGAAGCTACAATTGCATGCACCATCTGTACTTCGCCACATGTCCTCAGTTCTCCAACCAATACTCGAGAAAGGAATATTGGACCATTCTATCGTTCACAAAGCTTTGTTGGAATATTTTACCATTGCGGATAAGGTTCGTCTTTGCCAAGACATTTCAATTTCGGCATTTGTTTCTTCCTTTGCCTTTCATTCTTAATCGTGTTCTGCTCTAGTCTTCTGCAGCAGAAATTGTTCAGCAGTTGTCGGGCCCTTCTCTTGTTCGCATGATCCATGTAAAAGATGGTTCTAGGGTTGCAATACTTTGTCTTAAGTATGGGAGTGCAAAGGTCCTAACACATATTCTCAAGAGAGTTTCTGCCATCACTTGTTATTTTTGATCACTTTCGTGCTGTCTGAACTTATATGGACTGTAACCTGTAGGAGAGAAAGAAGATTATCAAAGGCATGAAAGGCCATGTGGAGAAAATAGCTCACGACAAATTTGGTAGTATGGTAAGATAACTTAATTGTCGACGCCTATGTTTGTTACAGTTTGACATTCCTTTACGTTGCCTTGGATATGAACCTGACAATCGTTCTACATATGTATGGTATTATCATTATTGCAGGTATTAGTCTGCTTATTCTCAACTGTTGATGACACGAAAGTTGTATCAAAGGTCTGCTTTCCTTTGCTTGACAATTTTTCACTTTTCCTACCGTAGTAGGTGCTATATTGTATCAAGTTACTAAATTAACATTACTGATATCAGATTATCATCCGTGAACTTGAAGCAAATTTTAGGGGCCTTCTTATGGATCAGGTTTGGACGATCATAATTGTTGTGCCTCTGCATTTTGTAGTAATCTTGAAGAACTACGGTTCTTTTACTAGGATTATGCAATTGCTAGATTTCTTAAGCATCTGCTAATCAATAGAAGAAAAATTCATTGTTTCTCCTCACTTCCTTTTCCTGTCGTTATTCAGTTTGGAAGGCGTCCCATTATGCAACTTCTTCATCCTAACTGCTCCCGATATTTCAAGGCCGATGACCTCGAATCTTTAAACGTGTCTATTCCATCTCTAAAAAACAAGGCATACTTCTTTAATTGTTCCTTGATCATTAATTTACATGTCCTTAGAGCGAAATCTGTATTTCAGATGTGGAGTGGTTGAACATTTTCTTTTTAATGTCTGTAAAACAGGGCAAGTCAGATGACCATGAAACTGAAGAAACAGTAGGAGAAGATGATCATTCTGAGGGAGGTAAAAAGGATTCTCTCAAGCGAAGGAAGGAGTTGCTGATAGACAGTGGCCTCGCCGAGGTTTTCATTTCGTGCTATTCTACCATTACCTCATGAGATGCTCCATGTCTATATTCTCTGTTTTTTGGCTAAGTAATTCAAGAATCATCTTTCAGAAACTTGTCGACGCATGCTGTGAATTCGCTGACGAATTACTCAGATCTCAGTACGGACATGAATTACTATACGAGGTAGTTATAATCTACTACATTTAAATTCGTGCACTTTTCGGTAAGGCAACACACTCGTAAATTTGCATGTCCTAGGTTGCTGTTGGCGGCTGTGATGGAATACTCAGTCCCAATTTGGACGAAAAGTTAGGATCTTTGTACGAAGCCATTTCATCGCTCGCCACCCAGCCCAAGCTCGACGACTCAGAAGAAAACGAGCACATTTTGGAAGGTTTCTATTCCAGCAGAACCATAAAAAAACTTGTGCTAGATTGCCCTGTTTTCGCTACCACTCTATGGGAAAAGGCTCTCAAAGGAAACTGCTCAACTTGGGTCAAAGGTCACAGGTTAGAATAGAATAGATAACTTCATCTTCAGCATAGACCTGATTTTAGTCATAACTAATATATCCGTATTTTTTCCAGTCTGAAGGTGATCGACGCATACTTGAAAACTTCGAACGACGAGGTCAGAAAACTGGCCAAGCACGAATTGAAGCCCCTTATTGCGAGCGGCTACCTGAGCTTACCCGAGGCTGAGTGAGACGCATTGAATCTCTCGAGGTTACTTTTTTGCGAGAAGTCCATTAGAATGTTTCCCTAACTTAAACCATCCTCTGCTTCGATCAAACGAATCAATTTTTTTTCTGTATAACAGAGCGTTCTCAATGTATCACATAGCATATTCGTTATCTATTTTATCGAAGCAATGGGTTGTCTAGAAGTGCAATCTTTGCGAGGAACCTTATTCTGAAATGTCGAAAGAAAGAATATCGAAGCGTATATACGTATCAGACGCCTCTTGTACTAGCACATTTGGACATAAAAGGCGTCCTTTCTGTGCGACACTGAAAAACAGGGGACTCTTTACTGAGCATGCATCTGTTGGTAAAAATCATTCCACCTCTAAATCCCCCAACCCTTTCGAAATCGATCGCTCTTGGCTGAGGAAAATATCCCTCTTGCCGAAAATGATAGTTCGACGGGTTAAATATTGGCAGCTCAGTCCTCAGCACTCCTCCATGGCCTACCTTCGACGTAGTTGCTGTAGCTGCATTGAATGCAATGCACTTGGCTATGACATTGGCTTCTTCCCTTAGCTTCGTTCGAAGGTCTCTTATGTGCTTTCTTATTTGTCGAACTTTCGATGGTCCTTTTGTTTGAGGGCCTTCGCTGCATATGGCGCAAAGAGCGCCGATTTTCTCTAACTCTGTATCGAATGCTGCTCTTCTCTTGTTGTCTGATAAGCAGTAGTAAGCTTCTGAGATGAGTTTGAAGGCAGTTTCTGCCTTACAGTGCTTATTCTTGTCAGGGTGAAGCTGTAAAGCTGAATGAGGAGTATCACAGTTTCAGATATTACACAAACATAATACATACGCAAGAAAGGTGGTGGTTTTTATTACCGAGCTTGTGATACTGTCTCCTTACAACGTCCATGGCTGCATTTTCGTTGACCTATGGCGGGCATGGATGGTATGAAGAAGGAAGAAAGAAAGGAAAAATGGTAGAAGAAGAAGATGACAGACGTACTCTTAGGACAAGGTACCAATTGATGAACGGTGTGGATTTCTTCTGATGGAGATCGGCGCAGGCTTCGGCGCGTGCTGATAACTCGCATATATCTGCTGCTAGCTTTGTATTGTCTGCTTCTTTCTTGGATAGCATTCCCATGAAGACGAAGCTGAGTATGATAGTAAAATGCGAAATGGTGGTTTTAAAAATTCGATTAGCGAAGCTTTTCTGTAATCAATGCGTTTTTAAAGGGTCAAATGGAGAGAAGTTTAGGGCTGAACCATCGGGCATTGAAACTTCCCCCATAGCATAACCCCCCATTATTTAAAAATCTCACCTTTGGCAGAAAGATTATTATTTGAATTTTTAAATCGTTTGCTAGTTCAATTTTACTTTTGCAAATTCTTGTCTTGATCGCTCAAGTCTTGCGGAAAAAGGTGAACTTTTTTTCTTCATCGGTCGCCGAGCCTTTGAAAACGAGAGTTAATTGCAGTGAATCCAATGCATTGTGGTGATCAATGATCATACATTATAATGTGAAAAATGGGCAAGAAAAGATCCATGACCCGATTCTGAAACGGGTCGTCTTCTTACGGGTCTTGAGCCTAGTGTGTAAATACCTTTCGGGCCCAAAGAAGATGGTGTTTGTGTTTGATAGATTAGTTGGAAGGAAAATCCTCATAATAAAAGATTGAATTTTTCAACGACTCAGGCACATAAAATTTGTGCCCACCGCCGCTTTTACCAGCTAACAATGGCTGAATCAGCTTATATTTAAGAAAGATAGCTTAGTCATTTAATATTTTTCAATCATATTGGTACCTAATCCAAGAAATCACATTGTGCTTCCATCGTAGTTAATATATGTTGTCATCTTGCAAGAACAAACGATGGTAGTAAAGGGTTGATAGATAAATCTCGGAAAACGTGAAAACATGGGGAGTATCGCCTTATTTCTTCTCCCCCATACCACACCCTTTACATCGTCATCCTCTCATTATTAAGGCTAAATAGGATACCTTATCCAAAAAAATCATATTTTCAAAGGGTTTTAATTTCTTGAAATATAGATTGGATTAAATTATGTTTTGGATGCAAAATTCAAATTTTATTCGATGAGATAAACATTTCTTGAATTGGAAATTCATCTATTTAGTAACTATTTTCATACCATAGACGTGTATTTGTGTAGGATACGCCTACCGTGGGAAAAGTCGATCTAAATCTTTTTCTTTCTATTTTTTTTCTCTTTCATAACAATCCAAAACCGCATTCCAAGCCAACGTTGCTGTCCACACTCGAGAGAACGACACTTGCGTATCCTCCTTATTCACCAGCAATAAATACCCATCGCCTTGTTAAAAGATCTCATTTTTTTCCCTTCAAAATTTCTCACTTGTGAACTCGAGAAAGAGAAAAGAAAAATGAGCAGCTCAGGAGGAAGGACAACGCTTGAAGTTGGACCTGGTGGCGTTGCGATCATCACCATCATCAACCCACCAGTCAATTCTCTGTCGTTTGATGGTATGGAACACTGTTTCGATTTCCCTCTTGTCAGTTGTTCGTAAAGTTTGGATCTTGATCACGATTACCTCTATTTTTTTATGTCTATTGTTATTTGTTAATTGATTTCTAGCGTTATCGATCGTTCTTGGAATTCTTGTCTGGGCAAAGGCTTGATCTTTGTGGTTTTTTTAGTAGCGATCTCTTTTTGAGGTTCTGAGTTTTGGCTTTGCTTTCTTCAGTCCTAAACAGCTTAAAAGCCTCAGCTGAAGAGGCTTTGCGAAGAGATGACATCAAGGCTGTTATTATCACGGGTATTGAACAACAATACCAATTTAACCATTTTTTTACTATAAATTGACAGTTGAGAAGTAGTGATACTTAATGGGTGTTGTTGTCTTTATTGGCCAAGCAGGTACTCGAGGAAAATTCTCTGGTGGCTTTGATATTAGTGCTTTTACGAAGATTCAAAATAATAGCAGTATGAAGAAGCTTTAATTTTCTTGATTCTCTTTCTTTGCTTCTGTTTTGTTTCGAGTCTTATTGAAGGTATGTTTCGTTACAGTCCAAGCTCCAAAACCTGGCTTTGTATCCTTGGAGATTCTCAACGATCTTGTGGCATGTACGTAATACAAAAAATTCTCCGATGTTATCAACGATCTTATGAGTGATTTGCGTAAATTTGATTCACTTTTTTTTTTCAATTTGTAGCTGGGAACAAACCCTTTGTGGCAGCTGTTGATGGTCTAGCCTTGGGTGGAGGGCTAGAGGTTGCAATGGTAGGTTCTTGATATTTTCTTGTCGCTTCCCTGCAAATACTATATATTCGATTACTGACCTTAATGTTATTACAGGCTTGTCATGCTCGCATTGCTACTCCCAATGCTCAATTAGGATTGCCCGAACTTCAGCTTGGAATAATTCCTGGTTTTGGAGGTATGATAGTATCATTTGCTTGGGCTTTTTACATTGAAATATGACTTAAGCCTTAATGTATTATTACAGGTACACAAGCGCTTCCTCGCCTCGTTGGCACAGCGAAGGCTCTTGAAATGATGCTGGTAAGAACTGAAACAACGATTCATTTTTGGTACAATAGTTCACATTCTAAAACCCATTTTGGGGATTTAATCTCATTCAATGTGTAGACATCAAAGCCTGTAAAGGGAGAAGAGGCCTTAAGCCTAGGCCTCGTGGATGCTCTGGCTTCGCCTAATGAGTTACTCAGCGTTGCTCATCAGTGGGCTGTTGATATATTAGAGAGGAGAAAACCGTGGGCTATCACCTTCTACAGAAACGATAAGCTAGAAACTTTGGGCGAAACAAGAGAAATCTTGAAGTTCGCTCGAGCTCAGACTCGCAAGAGAGCTCCTAACCTTCATCACCCATTGGCTTGCATTGATGCAATTGAGGAGGGCATAGTCAACGGTCCTCGTGCTGGCCTTTTGAAGGTTTGTCAACGTTACCAAGTACTTAATAACTCGAATATATCGGAAGGTTACCAAAGTGTTTGTTTATCTACCTTTTTTCGTTAGGAAGCTGAAGTGTTTCAAGTTCTGCTACAATCAGACACGTGCAAAAGCTTGGTTCATATTTTCTTTGCTCAGCGTGGAACTACCAAGGTTATTGTCTTGCCATTGTTACAAACAGAACTTTGAGAAAGCTTATGGTAAACAATGAAGAAATTAATCGAATATGATGAACTCACATATCTTGAGTTTTATGTCCTTGTATGTAGGTGCCGGGCGTGACAGATCTTGGTTTGAAACCTAGGAATGTGAAGAAGGTTGCTATACTTGGTGGCGGGCTGATGGGCTCGGGAATAGCCACAGCGCTGATCCTTTCGGGCTATCCAGTCATCCTTAAAGAAGTGAACGATAAGTTCTTACAAGCGGGACTTGGTCGAGTACAAGGTTGAGATTAGCCAGTGATTCACCTTATTTAACTTTTTTTTTCTTTGCTATTATAGTTGAGAGGTTTTGGTCTGATGATTTATCTTTATGTCGATTAGCGAACCTAAAGAGCAGGGTCAAGAAAGGGAAGATGACCCAAGAGAAGCTTGAAAAAACCCTTTCTTTGCTCAAAGGCGTTCTTGACTATGAGAGCTTGAGAGATGTCGACATGGCCATTGAGGTATATATATAGTGGAATATTCTCCTCAGACTGTTTCTGCTCACAGTTAGCTTTAGTTATAGATGTCAATTTTTATGGCTATTATTACAGGCCGTCATTGAGGATGTTTCGTTGAAGCAACAAATATTCTCAGACCTTGAGAAGTATTGTCCGCCACATTGCATTCTTGCCAGCAACACTTCAACCATCGATCTAAATGTGATAGGTGAGAAAACAAGATCCCACGATCGTATCATCGGGGCCCACTTCTTCAGGTATCTTGTTTTTTTTGTTTGCCATTTTGCTCATCTCCTTTCTGCAGATTCATAAGCAAAGCAGATCACAGCTACTCTAACTTTTATCTTTAATATTTTCAATCGGTTAACTTCAGCCCAGCTCACGTGATGCCCCTCCTAGAAATCGTAAGGACTGAGAAAACGTCCCCACAAGTGATAGTCGACTTGCTTGACGTTGGGAAAAGAATAAAAAAGACGCCAGTCGTGGTGGGAAACTGCACTGGCTTTGCGGTGAACAGAATGTTCTTCCCTTACACTCAATCAGCTTTTTTGCTCGTCGAACGTGGGGCAGATGTTTATCAGATCGATAGGGCCATTACCAAGTTTGGAATGCCAATGGGTCCTTTCAGGTCGATTAAAAGTTACTTATTTTCGTAGTAAAAGGCCTAACTTTGAATAAAGTTTCAATTTTTTTCTTTATCTCGAAATTTAGGCTGTGCGATCTCGTGGGGTTTGGCGTTGCTGTTGCTACGGGCGGTCAGTACGTTATTCATTTCTCAGAAAGGGCTTACAAGTCGATGATTATCCCACTCATGCAAGAGGATAAGAGAGCTGGTTATATATTCTTTTCCTCCCTTTTTCTTTAATACTAAGCACAATATTTGCTAGGACTGAAAATGCGTATTTTCTGGCATTCTAGGCGAAAGCACTCGCCGTGGATTTTATGTCTACGACGAGAAACGTAAGGCCAGCCCCGACCCAGAAATAAAGAAGTACATTGAGAAGGCCCGAGAGATTTCTGGCGTTTCCATCGACCCTAAGGTTACTCTTGCTTATAGTTCCACTACTTTTTCTTCCTATGTATACACTCTTAATGAGACTCAAAGGTTAAATTTTTACTTCAGTTGGCAAAACTTACTGATAAGGACATAATAGAGATGACCTTCTTCCCTGTGGTGAATGAGGCTTGCCGTGTATTAGCAGAAGGCATAGCCGTGAAAGCGTCTGATTTGGACATTGCTGGCGTCATGGGGATGGGATTTCCTCCTTACAGGTTTCTGAGAATTCATAGAGTTCCTTTAAAAAAATACGATATTTTTTTCTGTTCTAACCTCTTTTTCGTTCGACAGAGGAGGGATTATGTTCTGGGCCGATACCATTGGGTCGAAATACATCTACTCGAAATTGGAGGATTGGTCGAAGACTTACGGTGGGTTCTTCAAGCCTTGTTCGTACTTGGCCGAAAGGGCTGCTAAGAATGCTCCCTTGGTGAGATTTTCTGATCGTATATTTACCTTTGTTCGTCGCGGGCTTTATACGAACGGATGAAATCATTTCTAAAAAACGTTTCTTTTGCAGAGCGTTACGGCAGATACGGTGAAGTCTCGCCTGTAAGGGACAATGGCTTTAAGCTTGAAACTTGCTGCATCAGCTTTATAATATCTGCTTTTTTTAGTGTTATTAAAGGAGGTTATCATACTATGATCTTTGTTATCTTTGGAACATATGCAGACAATCTCTGCTTGGGAATAAAGAATATATCGATCTCTTGCTTACTCGTCCTAGATTCAGTTTTACTCATCGTCATCCCTTTTAATGACAATGTCCAACCAATTCTTACATATAATCTCGACGTTTGATAGCTCGACGTCGTCGTATTTCTGTTGTCCGAGGATATTACTGTATATGTTCGTGTGGGCCGTGCAGAAATCGATCGATTGTTCGAGTTTTGTCGACGCACAAAGAACAGTAAGAAAGAAAGAACCATAGCAATCAATAATACAATGCAAACTTCAGCACAATATACTCCTAGAATCAGACCATGTCGAATCACAGCCAAAGAATCGAATACATGTCTAAATCTCTAAGAAGAAACCATGGCTGGGTAGAAACTGACGACAGACGACTCACATCATAAAGTGATGATGAAGATATAAGGATGGTAAAAAAAAACTAATCTTTGTGGTGGTGTTCATTGAAGTCCAAGAACTTTGCAACACGCTCAGCTTTGGCCCCAGATTTGTGATCGTAGTACTCAACAATCCCAGCCCCAACTAAGGCCGCCAGCGTAAGAGCTTGAGCATGCAACCTAATTTTAATCAGAGGCGACGATCAAAAACAAAATCACAAATATAAAACACGAAAGATAAAAATTGCATCTTTGCACCTTGCGTGGATGATCTTAACGCTGGCCTTCATATTGGGTTGAGACCAATTGTACGCCAGAGAGCTCACAATCCCAGTCGCCCATAGCGTTCCTTTTTATTCAATCAGGCGAAAAGATCAAACGCAGCAATGATTGAAAGAGGAAGACTTTCTATGAAATTGATGATTACCGACGGCGCGAAGCTTGTGTTCGACGATCCATTCTCTGATGGCGACGATCTTGCTCTTCTCTTCTCCTCCTCCCATTTTTTCCTCTTTCTTTCTCAGTAGTTCGACGATTTGGGTTGGCTTTTGTCGTTGATTTTTTGGTCTGAGAGGATTTGGCGGTGAGCTGTGAAGGGGAAGCGAAAGCACATTTGGAATCGTCCACGTGCGCTGTCAACTGTTGGGTGCGAAATTATTTACTATTTTGATATTTTTTTATATATGTAAGTTATGGTGGTTCAATATGCCCTGCTTCGACCCGAAAACCCAATGGGTCAATCGTTTTAGGCCCGTCTCTAAATGGGCCGAAGTAAGTCCTACTTCATCTTTTTCATTTTCTTTTTTCTTTTGAAATATTTGAATGGAAATTCTGACGATTATATTTATATTCAGTATATATTAGCAAATAATTGTACTCTCTCCGTCCCGCTAATTTTATTACATTTTTCATTTCGGGCGTCCCACTAACTTTATCACATTCCTTTTTTGGATAAAATATTATCACAAACAATCAATATAATAATATTAAATATTCTTAAAAGACGTGTCAAAATATACACTTTTTTTACCTTTTTATTGTACTATATTATTATAATAATACCATCTTAATATCCGTGCCCACCAAGAAATGTGATAAAAATCATGGGACAGAGAGTAGTTTTTTTAGGGAATAATTATTCCTCAATAATGATTTCTAGCGATAAATAAATGGTGAATGGAAATCAGTTAAGGTGAATCTAAGAAAATATGCAATTGAAAATTTTTTACACATTCCATGTCAGAAAATTTTATAGATAGGTACCCGATTTAATTTTACCAGTTTCTTTAGTCATATCGTACCTTCCTGTGTGTATATTGCGTACCATAACACGTTTATATATGGTACCTAAATATAGGATACGTCGTACCTACGGGCATGCCTGTGTGTTACATAGGACGTACCTAAATATAACATACGTCGTACCATTTTCTGTTATATAGGGTACCCAAATGTGTTGAGATAGGGTACCCAAATGTGTTGTTTGGTGTACTTTGGGGGTCAGGTACCTATGTGCAAAAACTTTATTCTGTTAGGTACTTACATATAAAAAAATCCCGACTGGGTACTAAATTACAAGTTTTTTTTCAAATATGTACTTATGTGTAAAAACCCCATAAATTAATGATCGATAAATGGAAATAAATTAATGATAGGTAAATGGAAATAATGGCGCTAAACCAATAAATTGTGGATTTTCTTTTTCGGAGGAATTCCGTTTTTCTAAGTATGTTTTGTCGTCGTGCATTTTGATGATAATAACCGATATGTTTGCGCTGTTTTTACGTGCGGTATGTACATATATTTGGATAGGAGTTAGGGTTTATATCGATTGTTAGATTATGTATTGTGGTTGCTGGTTATTTCTTCATTTTTTTTTCTTTTCATAATTGTAAGTTTTATGGGTTGCATAAGGTTATGTGGATTGATATTTTCGATGATTGGTAGACGTTTTCATGATTGTTTTCTTTTGCCTTTTGAGTTAGCTGACTGACGTTTTACGTGCCAAATTATGTATAGTGATAGTCGTAGCTCATTATTTGATGGCCTGTTTAACCAAATTCTTTTGATTGAATTAATTGCTATGTTGTTTTGATGACCTGCATATTATATGTTTCATTTCGCTTCTTTTGCAGATTTTGATTCGGAAATTGGGTGAGCTCTTGTTAATCTTTGCTGCTACTTTAAGATGGCAATGATTCAGCGAAACACGATTGATTTTGAACAAGGATGGAGTATTATACAGAAAGGGATTACGAAGCTGAAAAATATTCTAGAGGGACACCCCGAGCCACAGTTCAGCTCTGAGGATCACATAACTCTCTACACGTATTATTCTGAACTCTTTTTTTGCCTCATTTAGGACCATATATAACATGTGCACCCAAAAACCACCTTATGACTACTCTCAGCAGTTGTATGGCAAATACCGGGAAGCTTTTGAAGACTACATTGCATCAACTGTAAGGACTTATTTAGGTGATGAAGTTTTATCATGTGGGTGCAACATGAAGCTTCTTGGTACTTGGTAGTGTTGGATCTGTTCAACATAGGTAAGATCATAAGAAACCGAAATGTTCTATGCTCATGCTTAGCACTATTTCAACGCTATTTGTTTTTTCCCATATCAAGATGCGTCTAAACAAATTTCGGAGCCTGGGTCGAGTTTACCTTTACTGTAACAGCATGTAGGTTTTCATCAATATAGTTTTCCAAGAAAGCTGGTTTTGGTTTTCATCCTTTCGCACATTTATTATAAACTTTTTATTCAGGTATTGCCATCTTTGATGAATAAGCATGATGAGTTTATGCTAAGGGAGCTTGTGAGGCGCTGGTTGAACCATAAAATCATGGTGCGGTGGCTTTCAAGATTTTTCCACTATCTTGATCGATACTTCATAGCTAGACGGTCACTTAACCACTCAATGAAGTTGGATTGACATGCTTCCGGGACCTGGTAACTTGAAATCTATTACATATGTGGTTCAATTCCTTCCAGTATTTGATCGTGCTTTACCTGACCGCTCACTCTCAATTTAATTTCAGGTTTATCAAGGGTTAAAGGACAAAGTTAGGGATGCTGTCATATCTCTGGTATATTGCCTCTTACTTGCTACCATTGTGTTCATATATTGTATCAAAGTTGATGTTTTGATTATATGCACTAGATTGATCAAGAGCGAGAAGGAGAGCAAATCGATCGAGCCCTGTTAAAGAATGTCTTGGATATTTTTGTTGAAATAGGGATGGGGCAAATGGATTATTATGAAAATGACTTTGAAGCAGAATTGCTTGAAGACACTGCAGCTTACTACTCAAGGAAAGCTTCCAGCTGGATCTTAGATGATTCGTGTCCCGACTATATGTTGAAAGTAGGCATTTTTTCTCTTTTAGACAGATCGTTCTTTGGAAACAAAATCAATGGAATAACTGAAAGTTCACATTTAGTTTCCCCTGGCTTGCCTAATCTTTTCTTAAATACAGGCCGAGGAGTGTTTGAAACGAGAAAAAGACAGGGTTGCTCACTATCTTAATTCTAGCAGCGAGAAAAACTTGCTTGAGGTATGTAATGCATAATGGTGCTGTGTGTATACGGGCATCTCATGTTTTTTATGTAACGTTTGGGCATGCTTTGTTTGAAATTATTGCTGGAGTTATTTTGTCCTTTATTGTATCTGAAGATGATTGATTTTGGCAGAAAGTACAGCATGAGTTGCTGACTGCATATGCCACTCAACTTCTTGAAAAGGAGCACTCTGGTTGCCATGCACTACTTAGGGATGACAAGGTAATTATGCTACTACGTACCATTTATGAATTGGGTGATTTGTTTGACTGCTTGTCTTAATGTCGTTATCTTAAATCATATTGTCCATTAGGTAGTGGATTTGTCAAGGATGTATAGACTGTTTTCCAAGATATCCAAAGGTCTGGAGCCTGTGGCGAGCATATTTAAGCAGGTTTATCATCAGTTTCAGCTTTTTCTTCTCAAAAATTAGTTTTTGTTCGCAAATTTTTAACTTCTAGTCCTAATTTTTCCTGAACAATCACACACGAAATGTGTGATTCTCATGTTTCTGAGTTTTCGCATGCACTAATGTTTAAATTATTTTCCACCATCATCAGCATGTGACTGCTAAAGGCACTGCATTGGTTAAACAGGCGGAAGATGCTGCAAGTAACAAAAAGGTTAGTTTGGATTTTTTTTTTTAATTTACGTTTCACCCACTTATAAATTTTCTTTTTCTGGACATTCTATGATGTAACTTTCTTTTGTTTCGTCTTGTTGACATGTTAATTGCCTTCTACAGGCTGAAAAGAAAGATATTGTTGGAATACAGGAACAGGTAACTTCTGTATGAGTTGTTTGTATTATTTTTTACATTTTTCCTCATTAAAACTATAACCAGCTTTGCATTTAAGGTTTTTGTCCGGAAAGTAATTGAACTCCATGATAAGTTCATGACGTACGTGAACGAGTGTTTCCAAAATCACACACTTTTTCATAAGGTAAAGCATTCTTGAGACGTATGATCATTTTCATATTCTTGCACCCTTATTCAACGTATTAACGTCACCATTCTTTGATCAATTCATAGGCTCTCAAGGAAGCATTTGAAATCTTCTGCAACAAGGGTGTATCTGGAAGCTCTAGTGCAGAACTACTTGCCACTTTCTGCAATAATATTCTTAAGAAAGGTGGGAGCGAAAAATTGAGTGATGAAGATATAGAGGAAACTCTCGAGAAGGTATGTCTCGCATGCATATTCCTCTTTGATTTTACCTGAAAATATAGTTTAAGTAGACTGAGCTGACAGCCAACCGGGTTTTAAATGTTTTGCAGGTGGTAAAACTTCTAGCTAATATTGGCGATAAGGATTTATTTGCTGAATTTTATAGGCAAGATTGGCACCGCGCATACTTTTGTTGCCTTCTTTTTTGTGTACAGGTGGTAATATTTTGTTTCTTACCAACAGAAAGAAGCTGGCTCGACGATTGTTATTCGATAAAAGTGCCAACAATGAGCATGAGAGATGTATTCTCACAAAGCTGAAGCAGCAATGTGGTGGTCAATTTACCTCAAAAATGGAGGGGATGGTACTCTATTGTATTATTTGTGCTTATCCGAAACAAACAGCATTCACTTCATATAGTGGGTTATAATCACTCCTCTAATCTGTTTTTCAGGTCACAGATTTGACTCTTGCAAGAGAAAACCAAACTAATTTCGAGGAATATTTAAACAGTAATCCAAATGCAAGCCCAGGGATTGATCTCACTGTGACTGTGCTCACCACTGGGTTCTGGCCTAGCTACAAGTCTTTTGATCTTAACCTTCCAGCCGAGATGGTAATGAAGACATCTGAACACTTGCTAACGTATATATGTAGAAAACTATCTCTTACCAAGTTATGCCTTATCGTGCTAATTCATGTGATAGGTCAAGTGTTGAAGTATTCAAAGAGTTCTACCAGATAAAAACAAAGCACAGAAAGCTCACTTGGATATATTCTCTGGGAACTTGTAACATTAACGGGAAATTCGACCAGAAGACAATAGAGCTCATTGTGACCACATATCAGGTTACTTGGCTGGACTTGAAAGAACATCTTGGTTATGTGCACAGTTTCTTTGAGTGATTTTAGCAGACATAAGCTTTTTTTTTTTTACAATTTTTTTCCTGGGCAGGCTGCGTTTTGTTACTGTTCAACACCTCAGATCGATTGAGTTATCGGGAGATCATATCCCAGTTGAACTTGTCAGACGACGACATTGTCCGATTGCTCCATTCACTTTCTTGCGGCAGATATAAGATTCTCAACAAGGAGCCAAACAATAAAACCATATCTCAAACGGACGTTTTCGAATTCAACAAAAAGTTCACCGACAAAATGAGAAGAGTCAAGGTATGCACCAATAACCCACCTACCTACCCTTTTCCTCAGCATTTGATTGTGTAGACTGTATACATTTGAACATTTAACGAGACTCATTGTATTAGACTATTCTTTGCATTGAATAAAGATACCTCTCCCTCCCGTGGATGAGAAGAAGAAAGTAATAGAAGACGTCGATAAAGATAGAAGATACGCCATTGACGCGTCAATCGTGCGTATCATGAAGAGTAGAAAGGTGTTGGGCTATCAACAGTTGGTGATGGAGTGTGTCGAGCAGTTGGGCCGTATGTTCAAGGTATGTTTGGAAAACAAAACACTTGCAATTTTCTTGGCGTTTGTTACGAATTGTTCTTATTTTTGACCGAGTATTGTAATCTTAGCCGGACGTCAAAGCAATCAAGAAAAGAATCGAAGATTTGATCACTCGAGACTATTTGGAGAGGGACAAAGAAAACCCTAACATGTTCAAATATTTGGCATGATTTTCTGGTCCAAGAAAGTATGTCCATGAGCTCCTTTTTGATATGCAGCTATGGCGTTGCCCTTTTTTAATTTGTTTTGTGATCCAGTAATTTCTTATAAAAGCATTCACTAGTTTTGCTAGTTGTGAAATATTTCATGTTAACAGTAGGGCTGTAAAAATAATATTACTGTTATGTTAATATCTTATTCATTAATAAAATGCGCATAAATGAAAAGTATGCATGAAAAGCACGGATTGAGATATATTATACTACCTTCCCTTGGGGAAAAAAGGTGTAATATACACAGAAATAATAAACATTTCCGTCTATGAAAATGCTGATTTGGCTATCAAACTCGTGCTTCAGTGGGACCCATATCATAGTTTTCCGTCTACTAATATTTGCCTCGCTGTAATTTTTATTTCTCCATAATTTCTTTTATTAATTTTTGTTAGCCCAATTTTCCCCTCTGATTTCTTCGATGTACCAACATGCATATAAGGATTGGGCTATTTTATTTTTTCAATTAAGAAATATATCCTTTTCAGGATACCGTGAAATCCTTCTGTCAAATTTCCATTCTGATTCAATTGCATTTCCTATTCAGTACTCGTTCGTATAGGGTTTTACGATTGCTCTGCTGTCACTTTGTCTTGGATTCCTCAGATTCAATACAAAGTTTGGTGTTTGCGTCGAATTATGTTCTTCTGGATTAACATTTGGGGAATCTGTTATAATTCGAGGTCTCTGGCTTATATGGTTCCGAGTTCGTGGTGATCAGTGCTTGTGTTTTGTTGCAGGGTTGATTATTTGGTTGGTAAAAGATTGGTCCTTGTTTTTTTTTTTCTTTTCCCATAGGCTTGTGGAACTATCTTGAGGATTCAGAATCTCCCTAAGGTGTAAATGTACCCCCTTAGTATGGATAATTCACGTGAGGGCGGCATGGTGCTGATACCTACAAGATTTGTGTGGCCTTATGGTGGGAGAGTGGTGTTCATCAGTGGTTCATTTACAGGGTAAGGTTTAATCCACTTATGAAGTTCCTTTCACTCGTTATATTACCCACTAACTGTTCTGTGGAAGAATGAGCTTATGATTTCTTTTTCTCTTTTTTCTTTTTCACTGAAGGTGGACACAGTGGCCGATGACACCAGTTGAAGGTTGTCCGACTGTGTTTCAGACGATTTGCAGATTGCCAGCTGGTTATCATCAGGTATTTGTTTTCTTGGATATTTCACCGTCTGATCAAAGATAAGATGAACGCACCTGTCTGTGATCTGATTCGTTTTGAGGTCGTTATATATGGCCTATCTACGTGGAAATTGTCCATATCGTCATTAATCATTATCAGTTAAGATATCTATCGATAACGAATTCCAAGTCAACTGTCAAGGTATAATTATGTTGTTTATACCAGTTCGTTCTTTGTTTCCTTTCTCATCATTAATGACCGTATCTTTTGAATCCGGCTGATTGATTGATATTTGAAGATTATTAACTGTAATCGTTTCATTAGTTTATTGCTTCACGATTTACTGTGTTATTTCAAATATTTGCCCTAGACAATCCATGATGTGTTTTATGTGTGAATATTGAATGCCAAAGTTATTTGGTAATGCAGTAAATTCTTTGAGAATATATGATCTGAAAGACTGGCATATGGCCATATCCACTTTATGGCCACAAACTGCATTCATTGATCATTGACTATTAATTTATTTTCCGATTGAAGCGTATTTCACGTTCTTCATGAACATGTTACTATTTCACCGTGTCATTATCTGATAATGCTCTATCATCTGCAGTACAAATTTGTGGTTGATGGTGAATGGAGACATGATGAGCACCAGCCTTTTGTTAGCAGTAACATTGGATTAGTGAACACTATCCTTTTAACTCGGGAATCTGATCCCTTTCCTGTGATGATCAATTCTCAACTGGCTTCTGGTGGCCCTGGATCCAACATGGATGTAGATAACGAAGCCTTGCAGATGGTATGTTGCACTCTTCATGTTTGACAAGTCCTTTTTTAAAAAAAAAATCGCACTCCTGTCTTAATGCTGAAATCTTCCTCAAACCATTTCATTTTGCTTTGACTTGATTCGTCCATAAAAAATTAAAATATTATATGGCTGCCCTAGGCTTTCCTTTATATATTTCATCTATCTAATCTTTGAAGTGTTGTTTGCTAGAGCAGTTCTACGAGAATGAAACTTGACCTGTGTGCCTTAGGCACATTAACTTTATCAGTTTCTTTCTCGTGCTTTGGTAGAAATATCCTAACGTTGAGTATCCATATGAAAAAAGCTTGCAGTTACCACAGTTTAAATATCTTGTTTTATCTCAGTTGCTTTGTCCAACATCCATAGTACGTTTAGGTAGTGTGCTACCACATTACCACACTCAATAATATAGGCGAACATATTTGAAGTACTTCTCTTGGTTGCAGGTTCATTTATCAGATGGTTCATATGCTGAACCAATTCAGAAGCTATCGGATGCTGATTTAGAAACTTCCCGGCGTCGTATATCTGTATTTCTGTCTACACATGCAGCCTATGAGTTGCTCCCTGAGTCGGGCAAGGTTATCTGAAGTTTTCTTTAATCTTCAGTCACTTTCATATTCTGTATCTTTAGTTTTTACTTATGTACGTTATTATTTGCAGGTTATTGCACTGGATGTTGAGGTTCCTGTAAAGCAAGCATTCCATATACTGCATGAGCAAGTATGTGTTCATTTTTCTTCTGAAAGTCTCTTTTGTATTTAGGTGTTTAAATATTGAGGATACTATGCTTACTCAGCGTTAGCACACCTATCTGGATGATCATTTTAGTCCGAGAAGGTCATTGAGTACATCTTGCAAACAATGGGTTGCATATTTCGTCCTGATAGCTCGAATTTAGCTTTGGTTGTTTTCTTCAAAATGCTCATTAGAATCGGTATCGCATCACCATAAGTAATTGTACGAATGGGAGGACTGTAACTACAAACCTATCAGAAACAATGTTTTCGATTCTATCCAATCCTGTACTTTATCAATTAGTACATGTCGATGTGCCACTTCTGAACCAGAAAATTCACATATAGGGAATTTCTGTGGCACCACTGTGGGACTTCTCGAAGGGAAAATTTGTTGGAGTTCTCAGTGCTCTGGATTTTATTTTGATAATGAGAGAGGTACGCTCAGCTTTCAATCATTATCATCTGATTATTAAAATTTGTCTTTAAGGATGAGCAGATATTTCTGTTTTTGTGAATTCTATTACTTGCCATAAATCTAAAAATATTAATTACATTCTGAAATTTTCACCATGTGTTCCAGCTTGCCAGAAATGGTTCCAATTTGACTGACGAAGAGTTAGAGACACACACTATATCTGCTTGGAAGGAAGCAAAATCCTATCTTACCCGGCAGATCGAGCATCAAGGAGATCCAGTTTCAAAACGGTTTATCCAAGTAATGATATATCATCAGTTTTGACTGAAACTGCCAAGCATACATGAGTGTAATCGTATAATTGCAAAATGTTCAGTCACTGTTAAACATATTTCCAGATGTTCATGAATTTCTCAAATATGATGAGCGGCTGTTCAAACTTTTCTATATGCTTTTGTCCCGTGTAAATGATATGTGCTTCTATACATAGTATTTCATGTAAAAAAGTGAATGTTTGTGCTAATGTGAAGAAGACATACAGGCAGGACCAGATGACAGTTTAAAGGAAGTTGCCTTAAAGATCCTGCAAAATGATGTCACCACAGTTCCGATTATCCATTCCTCTTCAGCAGATTTCTCAAACCCAAATTTACTACATCTTGCTTCACTTTCAGGAATCCTAAAATGTGAGTCTGGAACATGGTTTTTCTTCTCTTTAAATTTTTTTGTTCCTGTCTCTGTCTTTACTGAATGGCTACATGGTTGTCCCAACATGCCTGGAAACATGTTTTCGAGTATTTTACCTGAAGCCAAAAAAGCATGGTCATAGTTCTTGTCTTCGTCATAATTAATGTTTTGATGCTCTTCCATAGGCATTTGCCGGTTTTTTAAGCATTCTCCAAGTTCATTACCAGTTCTTCAGTTACCTGTTTGTGCACTTCCTCTGGGGACATGGGTTCCGAAAATTGGAGAACCAACTCGACGGGCACTGACCATGTTGAGACCAAATGCTTCGCTTAGTGCAGCGCTAGATTTACTGCTTCAAGGTACCTTTCCTATACTGAAAAACTGAAGCACGTTACGATTCAATCATTTTTATATCCTTGTTCAGTTCTCCTAAATTTCTGAATAGCTTACTTGCTGATATTTCTGCATAGCACCTCACTTAAATGTTCTATCTATCTTATCCGCAGCTCGAGTCAGCTCGATCCCAGTGGTGGACGATAACGACTCTTTGTTGGACGTATATTCGCGAAGGTTTGTACATGCTTTCTTATGCTGCTTGCATATAATTTATAATAGTTTTGGTCTGAGCTAAGCTTCAATTTCTCCTGCTACAGCGATATAACTTCACTGGCCAAGGACAGTATCTATGCACGCATCAACCTGGAAGAAACCTCTATTCATCAGGTATATATCCATGTAATGATTTGTGCTCGAGTTACCCATTATCAATATTCATCAAAGATGTGCAATAACATGCTTACCATCCAAGATTCGCTCTTGAAATCACATCCTTTGCTATCCTATTTGTAGGCTTTACAGTTCAGAGACGACCCCTTTTCTACATTTGGATCCAACATCCAAAGATGTCACATGTGCCTGAGATCTGATCCACTCCATAAGGTGTTGGAAAGGTTGTCTCAGCCAGGTTAGCCTTTTTCTTTCAAGATGTTGCTTTGTGTTTTCTTCTCAAAATCATTCATTCTTACACTTTCCCAAATCATCGAATGATAGGCGTGAGGCGACTCATTGTTGTTGAGGCCGGAAGCAAACATGTAGAAGGTATCATTTCATTGACTGATGTTTTCAGGTTCCTCATCGCTAGTTAACAGAAGATTCGCTTTTATTTATGTGATGGTATACTCCCAACTGCTCTCTCTCGTTCGTTCGTTCATTGCTTGGCACTGAGCTGAGACAAACCATACATGACTTCTGTATGTGCCTTGCTTTGTTTGGTAACGTTGTTTTGCTTTTCCCTGTAAGAAGAATATCTGAACTATTTGATTAGTGGCTGTGTTAGCTAAAACATTCATGGGATTCAGAAACAAACATGCTTCTGCTTTCTTTCTAGATAAACTTGTGCGATAATTTACATCAGTTGGCTGATTTATATCTATATATATATATATATATATATATATATATATATATATATCATCATCAAGAAGTACAAGAACAAATACAATCAATGCATATGTATGGCTTCAAGCTGCGGCAAATGCATTTACAATCTGATAGTTTGCTTAAGAATCAAATCGAAGCAGTCAACAATTGCCTATGAAGTTTATAGGCAAAGTTAGTTATTACAGATGCAATACCAATACGTTTTTGCAACAGATAATCTAAACAATGTTTCTAATGATGTTCTAAGATGAACTTGATTATCTATATATCTGTCTCTACACTGTTTCATATAGTAGTAGGTATAAGAGCCATGATTTGGTTCCTTATTATTCCCATGCACTTTTGTATCTCATTATAAATTGGATGATTCTGTGAACTCCGAGGCTCTAAGCTCGTCACCACGGAATCTAATATCTGCGCCACGTCGGATGGAGGGAACTGTCGCTCTGTACATTTCTGAACAAAAAAAATCACGAGAAATTCCAAAATATTACCTACCCATATTTCAACGATGTACGATCATATAACTGATTTCTTGTGATATATATTATATTTTACCCGAATCATCAGTAGAGTCGCCACACAATTGGAGATGAGTTCTGAAGGTATTTGAGCTTCGAGGTTAGATGCTTCTTTCGATTTACTTCCAGCTACCTGCAAAATATATACATATATTAAAGAAAAATTGTAACGGGCGAAAACATTACTCATAGAAAAACCAAAAATCATTACCATAGGAGTTATGGCATCATCAGAAGGGAGCTGCTCATTGACATAATCTATAGCATCCTCCATTTTCTCAATTCTTTCCTCCTTACTCTTAAGTGCCTGAAATGGAACGATAAGCTCTTAGATTTTGATTGATATAACCCTCTCTCAAAGTCCCACTATTCTATTACATCATAGTATATACCTTTATTGCAGCATCTACCATTGCACGGGCTTTTGTCCTAGAGCTTTCGACGATCTCATTTGCAGGGGATCCAGCGTCGAGGGTTTGACCCGCGGGTCGATCAGGAAAACCCGACAACCGACCCGCATCGGCGATATTAGCAACGGGCCTTTGCCATGAGAGTGCTGTGTTTCCTGGATGCATATTCCTCTGTCTCAGGAAATGTAATGCAGAAGAAACCTGGGAAAACAAATGCATAGAACATATTAGAAATATGAAAACGAACCACTTCACAATCAGAACATTAAACAGTCTAATCAAGGAAATTAGAATTTACCTGCTCGTTGGCTTCATTTAACTGAATGAGAACCGCAGCATATTGTTTCTTGTATTTCTCGGATTCCTTCAAGGAACTATCAACACCCTTCTGAGTCACTTCGTTGTTTAAGTGCCTTATCTCCGCAACAATGGCATCCTAAACGTAAAAATTACCATGAAAATATCTCACCAAATACGCAATCCTATGAACTCTCTTGCCAACGGTTTATGAACACGTGAAGGACATAATGAAAAGAAAGAGACTGTTATGACCTTCTTATCAAGAGCACAGGTAAGGTCAGCAACTGCCTGAACATCAGCTTCCTTTGCTGGAATCATCACTTGAGGATAAGCTACATTGTTGGTAGTTTGTATCCTCGTATGTGTGTTTGTAGAAGCCACCTGGTGAATGAACGAAACCTCAATCGGTATCAAATTGCATAATGTGGGACAGAATATGCTTACAATAAAAACGAGTAGGTGCTACATCTTGTTCCTCAATCAAACTTTGCTTACTCAATGAAGATCTAATAAGCTTACCTTGGACTGTTTTGGATTAGGCAATGGAGACAAATGGGGAACACTATCCAATTGATCTTCACCACCCGGGAAAAGCTTCATATAGTCTTGCGCTCGGCCATTCACTTGTAGTTCGTTGAAGTTATCGAAAATCTTATCAACAGGAAAAACCTGTCTCCCAAGTAAAGCAGGCATATTCTCCAGAGGATGCAACGGCATGCAGTCAATGTCCTGCCATCGTAGAGAAATGCATGAGACGAGGGGAAGAGATCATAATATTGTTGTTTAACGATAGTAAACACTGAAGCAGTTACAATTAGTTCTTCAGAATAATCATATCAGATTAGACAAGAAACTCGGTGGCATGTTCATTAATAGCAAGCAACTTAACAGGGTGTACTTTGCAAGAAAACGATACTATACCGTAAAAAACTGGTTAGCATGAATGAACCGAAACCAAGATCTAAGCAAGAAGTAGATTACCTTTACGAATTCCACACCCAGTTCTGGCCAATCAAATTGAACCCGGCACCTCGAGTGATCAACTGTCAACACACTTCCATCGTGAATCTCCCTTGTCTTAGGATGGATAGCAATGACACGCTGCCCAACTGATAAAGGCCGTGCAAGATCAGTGGGTAGCCCTTCCCTTACGCCATCACGAAGTTCAGTGTAATGTTTTCTGACAGATTCTCGGTATAGATTTAGCTTCTCCTTTTCGTCCCTGAGGAAATGTTCTGAAAACCGCCTTGGTTTTCCCAGGGAACTGCTTTGTGTCATCAGCATCGAAAGGATCAAATCATAAAAAATCAATGTCATTTCATCATAACTTTTATCAAGAGCGAAAAAAGGCAAAGTACAAAAAAAAAATACCTTCTTATGACACCCCATTCTACACGACTTAATCTGGGCACATGACCCAACCCCACATGATACAAATATTCAACAAACTCCCTTTTTGCAAACCATGGATAATCAATAGCACTGTAGAACCATTCATACGTGCACCATCTCCTTAGTTGGGGATTTGACAAGCAATTGCTCAGATATTTCTGCACAATTACAGATCAGAAAGAAAAACGTATTAACAGACTTAGGATTTCATTCCAATCCAAAAGAATTAATATGGTATCAAACCTTTGAATTAAACAATGGATCATTGTTTGAAGCAGCGGGTAGATTACTCGGATCAGTCGAGAGTTTATCAAGAAACTTTGGATCACTCAAGGTCTCTGGTTTCCAAAAATTAATCTTACGCTTTCTCCTAACTTTGGTAGGCAAGTTATCTTGATTAGTTTCAGGGAATTGTACTGCAGATTGGGCGGAGTTGCTTGCTTCTTTATGTACATCATCGCTAAGAGAATTTTCAGAATTTTTCACCAACTTAGGCAACCCAATTTGCGAGGGTCTGCTTGGTAACCTTTTCCCCGCATCTCCGGTTTGCTGCAGAAAACAGAAAACCTATTATCACAAAGATCAAGTAAGTTTCTATATATCTAAGATATTAACCGCTCAAAATCTACTAAGTGCCAATATGTGGCAAAAATAAACCAAGAGTAATCGAACGCATGTTACCTCCTTTCCAGGTGATTCACAAGCATGAATATCTTGTTGGACAGTAGTTTTCTAAATTGTAAGAGTGGTATAAAATCAGATCATAATAATAGTAAGCTATAAGGAAAAAAGTTAAGTCCAACACACACCTTAGAAGTTGGCACCTTTTGTTTTCTTCTAGTTGTTTTGGCTGGCGACTGAAGATCCTGTTTTGCCACGGGTGGAGAGAGTTTTGATGATTTATTGGATGGGATCTCAGAACTTGACATTGATTGATGACCTTTCATTTTCAATCCAGCGTGTCTTCGTTTTTCCCTTCGCTGATTCTCAGGTAGGGCCTCTGATGGAGTAGATTTGTGAACATCATCGTCACCTGTAAACCAAGAATGGACTCTAAAAAAGCGAAAACTGATCATTGTAAAAAAATTGTGACGGAGACGAGAAAATATAAATTAGTGTAACTATAACCCATTCAATTATCTCATCAAGAAGTGTCGGAAAAGAAAAAAAATATAACTTAGTTAATACACAAACTTGAGGTAGAAACATATGGCATGGGAATATGTAAAATATGATAACATAACATTGCAAAAGAAGACCAAAATCGAAATAACTCCAGACACCAGAAACTACTGTAAGAGTTGATGTTGAACACATACCATCTTCATTTTCTGATGGCATCATAAGCGACAAATCAGCCAGAGTTTGCAGCGCATCAAAAGCATTGGAATCATCTACAAATCAATACATTTTATGCATTAAGTTTAATGGCATATTCAAGTAAAACACCTATTATGGAGAGCCAAAAGAAACATTCACTATATAAGTAATGCAGTTTGTTGAAGTATCAACTTATATATATGATTTCTAGCGCTTTATCAGTGCAGTTAGTTGAAAATTTAAGGATGCAAGTTACAAACATTACACACACAAAACAAGAAAGCATATCAAAAGAAATACAATATGAGTATACTAAACATAAAACTTGAAAAGGAGGCAGAAAATTAAGACAGTTTCATGTCAATTAAAGACGCATTACATCTCTAACCAGTAAAAAGTAACACTATACATGTGTGGAAAAAAGACAATAATTTGCGGGATACCTTTTCTACAAAGATCCTTTTTGCTCTTCTTTTTTTGACTCTGAAGTGAAGACCAATAACTCTTGGTATCGGTTAAGGGGTCTCTAGTTGCACCGAACCTGTGACCTTCTTCTGTTCCGCTGCATTCTTCCTCGATATCATCCAAAAAATTTTCATTATTTCCATCAAATTCAAACCTCTTCCAATCTGTTTTCTTTCCCTTCGATCTTACAACACCATCCCTTGCAAATTCCTTTATTGAACGATTGGCTTCTGTATTCTCTTCCAAATCTTTCTCATTGGCTTTTTCTGTTACATTGCTCTGAAAATGAACGTCAAAATCATGAGTTATAGTAAGGCGAGAGACAAAATAATTTAGAACACAATGTAAAATTAATACCTTTCTTTGATGTTTCCTAAACGGTGATGATGTTTCACTGTCACCTCTTTTGCGGGGAGAACCACCTTTTTGTGAAGCTTCAGCCAAAGCTACTGCTATTTCATGAGCCACATTGTCCTCATTGGCATCAGCCTTTAATTTCAAGGCTTGCTTTGGAGGAGAAGCATACTTTTGTCCCATCATACTTTCATTTGAAAATGAAACAGGGACCCGTGGAGTCCTCTTTCCTACAGCTTAAATGAATTCATCAAAGTCATAATCGACAGTAATAACACGAAAGATGTGAAAACGATGCATGATTCACAGATTCTTGCCCAGCATGCATGTCAACATCTTATTTTGCTGCATTAACTTTACCTCCAGAGCGTTTCTTCTTTAAAAACGACAGGATACCAAGATTTGATGCAGCATCCTGTGATGGTGAATGTGAAGCATTTTTCTCATAAGATGCCTTCGAGGAATTTTGCTGGGCTTTCCTCCGAGCACGTTTCTGAGCCTTCCGTGATGATGCAACGTCATCGCTGCTTTCTTGATCGCTGTCACTTCCTTCCTGTTCAATGCAAGATCAAGGTCAGAGATGTATTGTGAAAAGCCAGAACTGGCCAGGTATAACGTGCAAGAAATTATTACCTCGATGACAACATCTCTTATCAATATTTATCGTGTTTGCCCAAACTTGGTTGTTTGGTAATACATATTTTGATACAGGTAAACTTTAAGGAATCAGAGCCTTACCAAATTGCTGTAGTGATCAACCATCATAGCACTCAGCCCAGCTGCAGAAGCTGTTCCATGTGGGAGAGACAAGTATGCCTGAAACCAAAACAGGTTCAGATTGATGCAATTAATTTAAGTATATCGACATCATGAACTGTGATCATTATTATCTTATCATCTTGACAAGTTGCAGTTTGGTTCAAAGTAATCTTTTGTCCGAACGAACTAACCCAGACATAAGAATAGCATAATATGACTAATCATTTCGACGGCAATCATTTTTGCTCCCTTCCAAGTTTTATCGAAAGCAGTTCTCCTATTTAACGGTCCACAAGACTATTACATAATATAATCGCCTGTTACTACCTGATACAGATGAATCAATTATCACATAACAAAGGTGCTTATATAATTGCGCTCACCTTATTCATAGAGTATAAGGCTTCAACCATTTCAGAAGATCGAGTTTTCAAGGAAGCAGCCACCTGTTCACAAAAAAATAAAAACCCAAGATGATAGGGACTTATCCGTTCATATTAAAAATGACAAGAATTCCAAATCAAA